>UNPT01000619.1:0-21692 GCA_900536445.1 Hymenoscyphus occultus
CTCTCTAGAGATCTACGACGCCGAGGCTAGGGCCGCCCTGTGCGGACTCGAGCTAGCGATTAGCTCCCCTTTTTGGGGGCAGGCAGAGAAGTGTTGGATCTGCCTAGATAACCTCGAAGCGACTCTATAGCTCACCTACTAGTCCCTCGGCTCCTCACAGGTAGTCTTTAGTAGGGTCTACTAATATACAACCGTCTTTCCTAATAAGATTGGCACTAGGTGGTGCCCTAGCTACATTAGTATCCCCGGGAATGAGATAGCCGACAAGGTAGCAGGACTCGGCGCTCGCAACCTCCCCCCTTCTACCCTCCCGCTTTGTACAGCGACCCTTAAGCGAGGTATCAGGGAAAATAGCAAGGAGCTCGCCTATAAGCTCTGGCAAACAACGCTTCCAGCATCGTATAAGAGGCTAGGGCTTCTAACCTGGGTCGCTAAACCGCCCTCACTAAAGCTTCCCCGAGACTTCCTCGGAAGGCTAATCGCCTCGAGGTCCGGCCACGGGGACTTTACAGCGTACCACGTCCGATTCCGACACCTCGATACGCTACTCACCTCGAGCGATTGCTCATGCGGGAAAGAGAAGACGCCGTTCCACCTACTCTACTACCGTCGGGTTAAACAAATAGCACCGACGCTAGTAGCAAGAGCTAAGCGAGACCCTAGAATCCTCTTTGGCCCTCGATCAGAGACCCTCTTTCGTAAGCTCCTCTTAAAGACCAACTTCTTTAATAAGATCTGCCCTCTTCGGACAGACGTAGTCACCACTTAGTCTTCCCTATAAGCACCCTTCTGTAGCCTTATTTTCTTTTCTATATCTTCATTTCCTTTGTCTATTACTGCTCTCTCTTATAACTATATATAGGAGTTTTCCCGGAAGTGGGGTCTCTCTTTAAACTGTCACTAGTAGATAGGCTTTCCTATTTGCGACCCCTGTAGCCTAGGGGGGATTTTCCCCCCTAGCGTCCTTTGTCCTATCTAGGAATTACCTAGGAGCTAGCCTTTAGGTGTTAGTATCCGCCGGACGTTAAATAGAAATAAATAAATAAATATTAGGTAAGACTTAAGAGTTCTTATTATATTAAGAAGGGAAAAGTATATTAGGTAGAAATACTAAAACTCGTGTACTATATATAGCTTTTTACGCCTACGTAGTACTACTTCTACTAATTAGAAATATATATTTTTCGAGGATAGAATAGTACTTAATTAACCCTATAAATCGGTTTTATTTTTATATTATTCCGATATATAAAGGTACGGCTACGTAGGTATAAAGAGCCGTATACGTATAGGTAAGGATTAAGAACGTATATAGCTCTCGGTACCGGCTCCCCGTATAGCTAAATATAGCTTTATAGCCTTAGCGAATCTAGACCTTACAAGGGACGTAAGAGTCTCCCTAGAGACTCTTATACTAAGATTACTAATTATATAGCTAGGATCTAAATCTCTTTATTTTATATTAGTTTTCGAGTACTTATTCTACTACTACTATATACTCTAAATCGCTTAGGATTATAGGATTATACTATTAAAACTTTAATCTTAAAACTTAGTTCTAAAATTAGTATATAACAAACTTATATATAAATTTTATGAAAAGTAAGGCTATTCCTATATTACTCCGCGTATTTACCCTACTATCTTACAGTTTATCTATCTATATCTATATCTATATAGTTCTCTCGGAGAGAAATCCTTATTATAGTTACTATTAAATACGTCTTCTATATCCTCGTACTATATAACTACCCTATAAGTACTATTTAGAATAATTTTAAGTCCTATTCCTTATTCTATTCTTAATATAAAATACACTTAATCTTAGACGTAGAATAGGTTTAAAGCTTAAATAGGTTAGACGTAGTTAGGGGTAAAATATATAGATAAGGGGGTTAGTTAAGCTAACTACCCGAAAAAATTAGCGTAAATCTTTTTATAATATACTAATTTTCTAATAAAATAAGGTTCAATATAGCCTCTGGACGAACTTTTTATTTGTAGAATGTTATCTTATATTCTAATAAATACGGTATCCTGATAAAACCCCTCTAAGCTAGTACTATAGGTATATCCACCACCTGCCCTATATATATATTTCTACCCCTCTCATTCACATACCAAATACAAGAACCCCTCTTTGTAGGCTACCCCATACCTACAGCGCTCTCCTTACCTATCGAATCTACTATTCAAGCTATCCTACTGTAAGCTATATATACCATCCCGAGTCCCGATACTAATTGGAGAGTACATCGGTAGGTAGTTCAGAAACGAGTACGAGATTAAAAGAAAGGAGTGCTTGTTAGTCTAGTACTATTACTATATATTGTACTTTTTCGACTGTAGGAATCGTATCGAGGACCAAATGAAGAGTGGAATAATATGAGAGGGTATAAAGAGCTTGCTGACGATATGGTGGATATGGTGGTGGTGTTAGGAGTGTAGGATTCTAGTAGTAGGGTAGGCTCCTAGTGGACAGGAAGAGCAGGAAGATCTTTTGTCTTAGCATAACTTGACTAAAACCCATTTTATCATACTATTTATTTAGACTAATGAACACGATTGATCTAAAAGAAGAGGACGATAAAGGCAATTTTTCTAGATAGTTGAAACATTTTAGTACTTAGAACTAAGTTAACTAACTTACGCTAATAATCAAAAAATGAGTCTCTACCACTTTTCTTGTCCACCGGGAGGGTGGGATATATATCCTACCATGGACTTTGAAGCGACCCCATCCTCATTCACTATAAACCCTGCTATTATCCGTCTTACCGAAAGTACGCAAGTAAAGAGAACATGAAGAGCAAGGAGGCGGTCATACGACAAAAGACAAGGAAACCACAACTATAGTGTCATTTACTTTCTAATCGACTCCTCCTCCCACAAAATCACACCTCATCCGCCCAAGGAATCGCACTCTGCGCCCCCTCCCTCTGAACCGTCCTCGCACTCGCCGTACAAGCATCCCCCACAACACCCTCATCAACCAATCCACTGCCAGACCTAACAACATTCACCGCATACGACCCCACAAACGTATCCCCCGCCGCCGTCGTATCAACTACTCTCTGCACCTTCGTAGCCTCAACATGGACACCCTCCTCCATCCCCTCATGAGCGAAAAACGCACCCTTGGATCCTAGGGTGATGACCACGTTCTTAACCCCCTTTCTGAGGAACTGGGTGGTGATGTTGGACCAGTTGAAGCCTGAGGCGGTGAGGATAGAGAGGGGTTGCGAGGTGAGGAGTGCGGCTTCGGTTTCGTTGAGGATGAGGTGGTCGATGTTTTCATAGCAGGATTCTGGGAGTTCGACGGCGGGAGCGGGGTTGAGGAGGACGGGGATGCTGGCTTGCTTGGCTGTTTTTAGGATCTGGAGGACGGTTTCGAGAGGGATCTCGAGTTGCAGGATTAGTAATGAGGGGAGTGGTGTTCCTAGTGATGAGGGCGTGAGGAAGGAAGATGGAAGGAGAGAGTGGTTGGCGCCGGGTTGGAGGAGGATTCTGTTTTCTCCGCTGGTGGACTCGACGAGGATTACTGCTACGCCGGTGGTTTTGTTTGGGATGGTTTGGATAGACGAAGTGTCGATACCGTCTTTGGACAGGCCGGCGATGAGAGAGGGGCCGAATGTATCTGCGCCTACGGCTCCGATCATTTTGACGGTTAATGGCTCTTCATGAGTTGGAGTTGGTGATTTTGGGCGGGATAAGCGGGCGGCTGCTACTGCTTCTATAGAATGGTGAGCCTATATATTTTTCTTGAGTAGAAGTCGCTTATGAAATGAGGTTTGATACAAGTAAACAGAGAGAGAGTTAAAACGACAAAAGCAACAGTGGGATAACATCATAACAGAAAAAAGACTCATTTAAAAAACAACATACGATTTGCTCCTTTTCCACCCGACCCAGTACTAAACGAAGTAGCAGTTACTATAAAAACATATCAGCATCCTAATTCACTTCGCATGCTCAAAGCCCTCTTTCTCAACCGCAGGCCCGCAAAAGTCATCTTCCTATGCACGAGCCCTAAAATATAAAAAAAATGAATGCACTCACAAGTCTCCCCCCCATCAGGAACCCTCGGGGTAACAGTAACCAAATCCGTATTCAAGGACCCGATAACCGTGATGATTTTCGTCGACATTCTGAGTGATCTGGTCTGGTTTCTTTCGTGGAGGATGATTTGGGCTTCGATGCAACCCTGTGGCGTGAACAGGGATACCAATGCAGTAGGCTTCAACTCGAAGAACCGCCTGAGAGTACAAAGATTGAGAATGATATAGCTCACTCACTCACTTATATACGTCGAGGTTGCAGTTCAACCCCTCAAGCCACAGGACTTGATTCAACGGCCCACTCCGTTAGAGCGGGCCTTTAATAGATTCACCCAGTAGTGATTCTAGATCAGAAACCACGTGATCTAGACTTGCCCTCTACTCACCTAGGAAGGGTCTTTATAGTAATATAATCAGACTTAGACTCTATTACCTTATTTATACTATAATAAAGAAGCCCCCTTTATTTATATACCGCGCTAGTAGAGGTATATCCTTAATCCCGTAGTATTTCTAAATAGTACTAACAAAAGTCTACGGTTTATATTTACCTACGAATAACAACCTACCTTAATCAGACAACTAGAAACAGACAAAATCAATCGAAACCCCACGTTTAAAAAATTCCACAAGTGTCTCTACGGTAAGCACGTATGCTTTCACGGCCTTATCCTTAAGACGAGGAGAAATTAGAGAAGAAGAAAAAACAACAACAACTAAAAAACACCATTCATTACATGAAAAAATGCCTAAGCCCCCCTGCCAACCCATAGACCCTGATGTTACTCCATTGGTTCTTTCCGGAAGGGGTGAAAATACAAAGGGGTGTGATCGGATATTATCTCCTGGGTCCCCAGATGAATATGACGAGAAAAAAAAACCGACGAATTTCAATCCCCAATCCCATGCCACACAATACGCCTGAACCCCCTTTGTGCTATGTTGTTGTCTTTCCAAAATGTCATGTTCTCTATTTCCTTCACCAGCCGTTGGATTCCTGCTGTGACCCGTTTGAATGCCGTGATCCCTTTGATGATCTTGACTTGGAGCTTGGGTCTTCGTTGGACCATCTGATGGTGTTAGTAGGGACATTCGGGAAATTCGGGAATGGTCGAGATGATGACTTACATCCGAATTTTGCAGTCATCCCCGGCTGACGCGAACATGCATGGATTGGTTGGATTCCACGATACCGAGCTACAACACCCTTTCTCATGACCATCGAGTTTCTCGATAAGTTGCCCGTTGTCTTTATGAAAGATAGAAACATAGCCCTCTGAAATGAAAATGATTAGCAAACCTAAAAGCTAAACCTCAAGATGGTATTAAATATACCTTCACTTCCGGAAATCACGAAACTTTCGTTGGCTCCACCAAAAGTAGCTCTAATGACATTCGTGCCCCCTCGATCACCGGTTTGGAAAAACTTTGGTGACTCCCGAGTATCCAAGTCCAACATCCGAGCCTGACCGTCTTTCTTGTTGACCAATAAGTACCGGTTGTTTTGACTTATACTGACTGAACTCAGTTTGGCTTTCATGTCCATCTCATATTCCAGCTCGCGTGTCACGAAATTGTAGACGTGAATATGACAGTCAGAATCCATGGCTACTAATCGGTGGCCATTTGGTGATACGGCAAGATCTTGAATTCGATGGTTGCGACCCCAGTCATACACCTTGTCACCGTTGAGATTCCACTGAACCAAATTATGAGATTTGTCAAAACAGCCAGTTACAAAAGAATTTCCATCAGGAGCCCAAACGCAACTACTGACAGGTTCGCCGAATGGTCGTAAGCATCTCATTAATTCACCACTCTGCATAGCATTAGTTTGCGTTATTTGGGTGTATTGACATCCACTCACGTTGGCGTTCCATAACCTGGCCTTTTTGTCTTGACAACATGTGATTAGCATTGAGTCGTCGGGGCTCCATGCACAAGATCCTACGCCGGATTCATGATCGTGGAGAGTATGCAGCAATTCGAACGACGGGACATCGTATATCATCACCAATCCATCACCCCCACAACTTGCTAGTTTTGATCCGTCATGTGAGAATTGGACATGCCAAACCTCCCCAGTATGCTTGTCTAGTTCTAGGACAGTTTTCACCGGGAAATTATGTCTATCGCAACTGTGGTCCTGATATAACGAAGGCGATGTGGCAGTATTGTGATATAGGCAGTCTGAAATTTGGTTTCGCTTTACTTGTTGTAGGAGAACAGCTAACCTGTGTTCAGGTAGCATGACTGAAGGAGATATACATTCTGACAATTATTAGTCTCATTGTAAATTAAGGGTGATTATTGGTTCAATATTCTTACTGGACAGTTCCGAGAGGAGTTGATATCGTGAGCCGCCCTCAGCCCCATCCCAGTCCGCCTTTTCCCGAAGATCATCAGTTGACTGACACATGAGTAGACTGAACATAACTTTAGCGTAAGAAAAAAAAAAAGTGGAATTCAAGACCAACCTTGACAAGAAATGGAGTTTTGCAGTATCTTGGTACAAGGGCGTCAACTCCTGCCGTAAAACAAGAAGAGCTTCGCCTGTTTTCCGCTTCTCCAGAAGTTCCAGAAATTTCTGTTGCCGTAACCAGAACCGCATGACATTTTTATCTACGCCTTCCTGCAGCACCAGCCCATTCCCACTGATGCTCACCCCACCTTCTATCGTGCCTTGGAATAAAAGTTTCTCTGCCGTATCCCATAGGCCCTGCAAAACGGCATTCCGAAAGTTTGCAACCATTTCACTTTCCAGGACAAACCCGCTTTCCTGACTTAAAGTTGCGGCTGCATCATTATATCCTAAATCTGTCAGGGCCTGTATCATAATTCTCGTCACTTCTTCTCGATCATGACCAAAATAGGGTAGCCTGGGCTTGGTATTGGCCCCTCCATGACCGTTTGTACTCGACGAACCATTCGTCGCTATCGGGGATTTGCGCATGCCATTCGCCGAGTTGGAAATTGCCGCCTTGTGGAGAGGGGACGCGCCTGATCCATTTGGAAATGGCCTCGAGGTACCATTGGAACTGCTGGTTTCGCCGTCCGCTCTCATTCTAGGACCTTCCCGTCTTCGCTTTCGGCGGTGTTCGTTTTCCACAGTCTGCACATCCACCGCGTCACTGGAACCCTGGTGAATGCTAGACCGGCCTTCGAATTCCTGAGATCTCTCTCGACGTCGCCGGCCAAGAATGGTGGACGATGACGGCGGTGATGTTCGAGGATGACGATATGGCCGGTCTGAGGAAGCACTTATGGTTGTGTCTGTTGGGATTTCTTCCTCACTTTCCTCTTGATTGAAACTTATGGCGGGCTGTGGCGCTGAGATTGCTGTGCTGGGAGAGATGGGGGGGTAGGGTTGCGGCGTGGGTGGGTCGTCGGAGGTGGATGATGGGGATATAGAATGTGGATTTTCGTCTGCCAGGACGACTGTTGCGGGTGTACCTGCGTAGTCTCTTTCTGTGAGAGACGTGCGATACAATTCAAGGGTTGGGGGTGGTGTTGAGAGGCCCTTGGAAGCAAATCGGGCGTTGGGGGGTGGGTGGAGGTTGAGGGAGAGAGAAGACGTTCAAGTCGGTAAGGTTAGAGGTTCGATAGTTTCCTTATCCGGCTGAAGGCTGAAGGCTGAAGCTTAGCGGCGCTTAGTAGTGGTGTTGACGGGTGGTGGGTGCGGTGCGGTAGCCGGTGCGGAACGATTAGGTTGGGTATCGCGGTCGGTCTAAAGGGCGTAAGTGTAGTGTGGTGTGGTGTTGGTGTTTGGTGTTGAGGATGATGTCACATTGGGTTGATTGTATATTATTGTCCGTGGGCGACGTGGTCATCCTCCAAGTACGAGGTGAGATGTGGGAGAGTGGTAGTGGGTGGAGTCGTGTCGTGGGCTTGAGCCTTGGGTGAGCTTTGAAGCTCTGCTCTCTCTCTATCACAATCAGTGCCCGCTATCACTGTTTCGGGTACTGCCACCACTGCCACAGCACTGGACCACCTGCACCCGCCACATTGCACGCAAACAGGCGGGTATGGCGGGCTCCCGGTGGACAAGAAAAGTGGCAGAGATTTATTTTTCAACTATTAGCGTAAGTTGATTCTAAGTACTAAAATGTTTAAAATATCTAGGACAATTACCTTTATTGTGCTATCGTTTTCGATAAATCATTTGAATTATTTTTCTAAGGTAATATAATAGTTTTTACTTACATAGGTAAGTTAGGATACCTAGGTAAGATAAAAGAGGTCTCTGCCACTTTTCTTGTCCACAGGGAGGCGGGCACTCCTCTGGTACCCGAGCTCCCGTCTGAATCAGAACAACACCATGTGATTCTCGTCATCTGGACCAATACCCCGTACCTCCCACCTACCCGTGGTACGGAGTATGTTACTCTTAGGTACAAGACTTTACCTGGGTAGCAATGCTGCCGCTGCATGGCATGGCATCCGGCACAGAATCTTTATATCTTTTCATAACCGAGATTCGTCAGCCTGGGTCACCGCTAGTCACTGCCTCTGCCTTGGTATTTACAGCCTCGCCTACCTCGAACCTAGTGGGCTATTTATGCTATCTGGTACTAGCACGGCTAGGCTCTGGTGGGCTCTCCGCAGCGTCTACTAACCACAACCACTCAATGCCACTCTTGCCAGCCCAGCCTCACCAATCTACCTAGGTACTTCATACCTAGTATAAGACCATTACCCACAGAAAACTCCACGGATGGGCTGTACGCATGCCACGATGCGGCCCTCGAGACGAGGCGCTTGAAGACTCAGACTTTGATAGCCAGGTGCGGAATACCTATCATCGTGGGGCTTCTCAATATTTGTGCAGAGCAATACTCCACTAGGTAGAAATGATAGCTATATGTATAACTTTGCCTTCGTCTCGTTGTGAAAATGTACAGCTGGCTGTCACTTCTTCACCGACCTCAACCTCTCCACTGCTCTGAACTGTGAACCATGGCTGCTCCTGCTGCTTCTCCTGCTCCTGCTGTTGCTTCGAGTTCTCGGTGGGGTATAGGTCGCTTGCGCTTCTCTCTGCAGCGTTTGAAAGGGAAAGCCCGACCGACGCTCCATCAGCATCGGAAGGGTGGTCAATGCTCCTGTGAGAGCACCAGCAAGAGTGCCAGCGCCACCATAGCCACTCCCAGCACCGTGAGCGTGGGCAAGAGCCTGAGCCTGAGCAAGAGAGAGAGCTTGGTGGTAAACACACCCGCAGAAACACCTGCAGAGCCAGAGCTTCCACCTCTCCCCACCACACCTACGTCCCAACCTTCAACCTCAACACCATCACCACATCAGAGTCTAATTACCTCGACTCCCGATCCCGACTCCGATTCGCCGCTCACCCCAGAAATAGAGTCTGCATCTGCGTCCGAGGTAGAACCAGACCCCGAACAGAAGCCTGAACCAGAATCCGAATCCAAACCTGCACCAGAATCCATACCCGATCCAGAACGAGAACCAGAAGCTGCAGTAGATCCTGCATCCATACCTGCACCCGAATCCATAGCTTCAACCGACGAAGAAGAGTCCATACTTCAACCTGAACCCGACTCCGAACCCACGCAATCACTCCCCAGCATGGCTCCTAAGAAGGAAGTGTCCAGAGACGAGGATGGAGAGCTACAATATGGTATGTTGCCCCATCAAAGGCTGCAACCTCCAAGCTAACCATGACTGCACAGGTTCTATTTACTCGGTCTCCGGGTATGTCACATCTTTGGATAGCACTGCATTCTTTTTACTGATTCAATTAGACCCGTCGTGGTGGCAGAAAACATGATTGGTGTTGCCATGTACGAATTGGTGAGCTTCCAGAGTTGGCATTGACACACATCCCCAGCAGCTTACCACCCTCCAGGTCAAAGTCGGTCACGATAACCTCGTAGGAGAAGTCATTCGAATCGAGGCAGATCGAGCCACAATCCAAGTTTACGAGGAAACGGGTAAGTAATGCATCTGCAAATGTGTGGGACATTTACTGACCAGACGAAGCTGGTGTAACGGTCGGAGACCCTGTTACGCGAACTGGAAAGCCACTATCCGTCGAATTGGGTCCTGGGTTGATGGAAACGATTTATGATGGTATCCAGCGTCCTTTGAAAGCTATCGCAGAAGCTGCAGACAGTATCTATATTCCCCGTGGTATTGCAGCGCCTGCCCTGAGCAGAACGAAGGACTGGGATTTCAAGCCACTGAAGAAGGTGGGAGATCACATCACTGGTGGAGATATTTGGGGTACAGTTTACGAAAACTCCCTCTTGGATGATCACAAAATCTTGTTCCCACCACGAGCGAGAGGAACTATCACCAGAATCGCAGAGAAGGGAAGCTATAAGGTCGATGAAAAGATCCTGGAAGTCGAATTCGATGGCAAGAAGACCGAGTACATGATGATGCACACATGGCCAGTCCGTGTGCCTCGTCCAACAACTGAAAAGTTGGCAGCCGATAAGCCTTTCGTTGTCGGCCAAAGAGTTCTGGACGCTCTCTTCCCTAGTGTCCAAGGTGGTACCGTAGCCATTCCTGGAGCTTTCGGTTGTGGAAAGACTGTCATTAGTCAGTCGGTGTCCAAATTCTCCAACAGTGACATTATTGTCTATGTTGGATGTGGTGAACGTGGAAACGAGATGGCGGAAGTCTTGATGGATTTCCCGGAACTCTCCATCGATGTCGACGGAAGAAAGGAACCCATCATGAAGCGTACCACTTTGATCGCCAACACATCCAACATGCCTGTAGCTGCTCGTGAAGCCTCCATTTATACGGGAATTACTGTAGCTGAATATTTTCGTGATCAGGGAAAAGATGTTGCCATGATGGCTGATTCGACTTCTCGTTGGGCTGAGGCTCTTCGTGAAATTTCTGGTCGTTTGGGAGAAATGCCGGCTGATCAGGGTTTCCCAGCTTACTTGGGAGCTAAATTGGCCAGTTTCTACGAGCGTGCCGGAAAGGTACAAGCTCTTGGTGGACCAGATCGTGAGGGCAGTGTCAGTATTGTCGGTGCTGTCAGTCCTCCTGGTGGTGATTTCTCAGATCCCGTCACTAGCAGTACTTTGGGTATTGTGCAGGTTTTCTGGGGTCTTGACAAGAAACTCGCTCAACGAAAACATTTCCCATCTATCAACACATCCGTCAGTTACAGCAAATACACCAACGTTCTCGATAGGTATTACGAGAAGGATCACCCCGACTTCCCTCGTCTTCGTGATCGTATCAAGACTCTGCTTTCTGATTCCGAAGAACTGGATCAGGTTGTGCAGTTGGTTGGAAAATCAGCTTTGTCTGACCCTGATAAGATCACTTTGGATGTTGCTGCCATGATCAAGGAAGATTTCTTGCAACAAAATGGTTACTCGGATTATGATCAATTCTGTCCTATTTGGAAGACGGAGTGGATGATGAAGGCTATGATGGGTTTCCATGACGAGGCACAGAAGGCTGTTGCCCAGGGACAGAACTGGAACAAGGTCCGAGAAGCTACTGGTGAACTCCAGTCGCAATTACGAAGTATGAAATTTGAGGTTCCTTCGGATGGAGAGGATGTTATCACTAAAAAGGTACGTCAAACAATCCTCGATGTGTTGACGTTACTAACCAAGATTTCTAGTATGAGGATCTGGTTCAGGCCATGACGGATAAATTTGCTGCAGTGACTGATGAGTAAACGGAATTATGAAAAAAAGGCTACCGGTATTCAGATTGTGGGGGTGAAGTGATGGGGGCGTTGCATTGCTGGCCTTTTTTGGTTGTTATGAAGTAGCGATGATGATAGATTGGGGGTGGGGGATTTGTTTATATTTCTTAGGATGGTTGTACTATGAATACAGTCTTTCAATCAAGTGTTCTTTTTTCATTACTGTACCATTTCGTCTCAAACACGGTGAAAACTCATGATAAAAGTGTTGAGTCACAGAAAAGGACTGATGATAGAGTAACTCGAATTTTTATGCTCTTTTCCTGATTCTTCTTGTGGGATGTTGGAAGTGTGGTGAGTATATTTGTGTTGTTGTGGAGGGCCGGGGTTGTGTTGTGGTGATAGGGAATTCGGGGATTTGGAAGGGAGAGTGAGTGGAGTTGGGGGTATGGTTAGGGGGTGTGATGTGATAGTGAATGTAATATGCTAGAAAGGTGAGTGTAATTTAGAAGGATGGTGGTTGTTGAATAGAGTAGTTTGGTAGATAGCTATATTAAGTACATTAACTAATAGAGAGAAAAAGATGTAGGTAGTTAGTTATATAAGAAGGTAGATATAAACCGAATATAATAGAAGTAAGGAAATAAGGAAGATATTCGCTTCTACTATAGTTCTATTTACTTGTAATAAGTAGAGTAATTACTTTTAGGTTTTTAGTAAAGACTCTACGCGAGTATAGAGACGTACGTAGAGGGGCATTTGAATCTACTTATATGGCTTTGGGGATGAGTAGTATAATTACTTTTTGTCTGTTTTCGTTCGGTTCTATTGACTCCCAGGGAGTAGAGTAATGCTAGGAGTCAGTAGGGCACTGACCCTTGCTCTTACTGGAGAAGAATGGCTGTTGAATATGGCTGTCGGTAAAATGCCGGGACTCGTCGTTTTTCCGCTTCAGAACACAAGGCTTGCTCTGGGTCTGATCGGGTACAATAACAAACAGCATAACACATAACACATAACACCACTCAACCACCACCCAGGAAATACTCAACTTGATCTATCAAACCTCTCGCTCTTCGACTTGACCACCAATTCGGATTTCGTACGGCTGGAGTGCTGGCGCATGCTGTCAAGCAAACATTGGTCGCTTTCGCATTCATATGATATGATGCCCAAGCCCATGCTTTGCCTCTAGCAACCAGAACGCAACGCAGCCATAAAGAGACTCACCTTCAACACCACCCGACCACCACTTCACCCTTGTAAGTTCCAGCTGCCACCCACACGAGCTCCCTACACTACGCATACCCAACCTAGAGTATGTTGCTCAATACTTAGCCATTATCTTGTACAGAATCCTCCCTACACAAGGGAAACAAAGTATCCGTTCCTGCGGCCACGACAGTTCTCTCTCCTACGAACTCGAGATGTCTGTTCCTTGTAAGATACCCTACCCAACCTCCTCTATGGCCCAGCGCATACGGACCGAAGCTGATGACATGCGACCTAGTACTCCCCGCCGAACATGCGCAATACTCCGCCATCATTGATGGTATTCTAGCTTCGGGAAATCTGGACACCATTTCTACAAGCCAAATTCGTAAAAGTCTCGCGGCGCAACTAGGAGTTGATTTGACTGACAAGAAGGTAAAGCGCCCTCATCCCCACCATCTGCATGTAAGAAGCAGCAGCAGCGCTAACATGTGAGTCTCAGAATGCCGTCAAGGAACTCATCATTGCACGATTTGATTATGCTTCAAGTCAAATCCAAGCCGCGCCTGCGCCAACGAACGGTCATTCAAGTGTCAAGAACGAAGTGAAATCCGAACCTCCTACTGCCAGCTCTGCGAGTATCAGTCCCGACATTTCCACCCCTTCCGCGAGCAAGGAAGAGTCAGAAGAGGAGGATTTTACCCCACCAAAGAAGAAGCGAAAGCAAAACAAGGAGGTAGACGATGCGAAATTAGCGGCGCTTCTACAGGCACAGGAAAATAGCAGAGCTAGACCTACCAGAGGTGGCGCAAATCCAAAGAAGAAGGCCCCCGTAAAAAAGAAGACACCAAAAAAGAAGAGTGAGAAGAAAATCAAGGCCGAGGATGATAGTGATATGGAATTGGATAGTAATGGCGAGGTCAAGGAGAAGCCAAAGAAAGGTGGATTTCATGTGAGTTCTTGCTGCTTGTCGGTTTTGGTTCAACAACTGAACTTTTTCTAGAAACAATACAACCTTTCGGCACCTCTTGCGGATCTCGTAGGCGAAGCTGCAGTAAGTGATCCATGTTCAGTCATACCATTTCTACACCAAACTAATGCACCACAGCTCTCGAGGCCTCAAGTAGTAAAGAAGATCTGGGAGTACATCAAAGCAAATGATCTCCAAGACCCATCGGATAAGCGCCAGATCATGTGCGATGACAAGCTACAGTCCATTTTCAAAACCGACAAAGTACATATGTTCACTATGAACAAGTTGTTAGGAAAACAACTCTACGATATTGAAGAAGAATAAACTCAATCTGACACACAGGAATGGAAGGGATTTGCGGAGCGTGTGCTTTGGTTTAATGGCCTCGCCGGTGTCCTCTGAGCGTTGAATACTCAATGGCAGATTGTATGAAGACCGCCAGGGCGTTGCATGTTTTAAGGGATTGGGGCTTGGATCTGGCAAGGAGTTTTTTTTTACTTTGCATGGCATGGCTGGATAGGATGGACGGATGGTTGAATACTGGGTAAGGGGTTCATATGGGAGGAGACCTGAGCTTGCTTTGATGGATTCTTTAGAAAGCCCAGCCAAGGAATAAAGTAATGCTTTCACAATAGCCAGAGCAATTATCGACACCTGGATTGTGATGGTTGAGAAGGTGAGTTGGGATGGATCTAATATCTATGGGTACTTATAAGATTTATCTACTGTACCTACCAGCAAGTGCCTTGTGCTACACACGTGGATTCCTCTCACTACCTCCCTCTTTCAGTAAGAGGATACGACTTTACAGTGAATGTGACTCTATTTCTTGTTTATATGCTTCGTAAGCACAAAAGTCAATTAGTTTGACTCCTTGCCGAATATTGTTCTTAGCGCCACTTCTTCGCAAATTCTTCTAGAATCCTTTTCGACTCATACTTGGTAATACTGTACTAGCGCAAACGAAGCCGATGCCGCGAATCAAGAAGCTGAACCCCGCCATTTCGTCGCCCCACCTTGTTTGCCGCTGAACTTCAAATTATCAACACACCTTCTCAACAGCTTCCCGTTGTTACGAATACACCAATTAGCTACCACCACCACTTACCCCGCGGAAATCGGGACACGAGCTCAGTCGCTTTATCAATACAAATTAGCTACAAAAGCTGCCGGAATATAATTCGATTAGGGGATCTATAGGAGCTGAGGCAATGGCATCTGAAGGACCGGGGAGCTCGAGCAACGAGGCGAGGCGAGGGGATGGCGCCAGAGGTGGGAGGGGGAGAGGACGAGGTCGAGGAAGAGGTCGAGGAGGGGGAGGAGGCGACGGCCAGGGACTATCGAATTCCAATTCATCGGGGGCTCAATCGCAAAGGGGTGGACGAGGGGGGCTATCCCAAGCTCAGAAGAAGGCGCAGAGTAAACGACCGGAGGTAGTTGATGAAGGACAGAAGCTGGCGAAGGATGGGAAGGGTGTGGAGGAGGATGTAGAGGCGGAGGTGTGCTTTATTTGTGCGAGTGATGTGGTGCATAATGCTCTTGCGCCTTGTAATCATCGGACTTGTCATATTTGTGCGTTGAGGATGAGGGCACTGTATAAGTCGAAGGATTGTCCGCATTGTAGGGTGGGTTATCCATTTTCATATCTCTTCTTTATGAAGGAAGGGGGAGAGAGTTGCTAACTATTGTAGACTCCTGCGCCGTTTGTTATTTTTACAGATGATCCGGTCAAGCGATACGAAGATTATACCGATGCTGATACGCCGGTTAATCTGACGGATGAGAATATCGGTATTCGATACGAGAATAATGATATGCGAGAGGATACGAGATTGTTATTGCGATACAATTGTCCCGATGAAGATTGTGATGTTGCGTGTATGGGATGGCCCGATTTACATCGTCATGTCAGAAATGTCCACCACAAGGAAATCTGCGATTTGTGCTCACGGCACAAAAAAGTCTTTACGCATGAGCACGATCTTTATACCAAGGCCGAACTACATAATCATAATCGAAAAGGAGATGATAATCCGGGAGCTATTGATCAGAGTGGATTCAAGGGTCATCCGTTATGTCAATTTTGTGGATTGAGATTTTATGGGGAGGACGAACTTTATGTTCATTGCAGAGAGAAGCATGAGAGATGTTTTATCTGTGATAGACGGAATGGACCACCGCAGTATTATCAAAACTTTGAGGCTCTGACGGTACATTTTAGGAAATCACATTTCCCGTGTATGGAGCGGGAATGTGTGGAGCAACGATTTCAGGTCTTTGAGACGGAACTGGATTATAAAGCTCATCAACTGAAAGAGCATGGAGATTCTCTGTCAAAAGATGTAAGGAGAGATGCGAGAAATGTTGATATTGCATCTTTCGATTATAGAGCTCCTTATACGCAAGAGAGAAGAGGTGGTGGAAGTCAGAGAGAGCAGAGAGATGGTCGTGGACGAGGAAGAGGGAGAGATCCGAATGCGGAACCAATACCTGCTTCATCTGCTCAGCCGCTACGGCGGGATGAACAGGCATTTCACAGACAGATGGCTATTCAGAGCGCCCAATCTGTCACGACTCGAACTTTTGGAGGTCAATTGACAGCACCAACTCCAGCGCAGTCTCGGGCCCCTCCTGTACAAGAACCGCAAAGAAATGGACCACGTCCTTCGGCGAGTGTCAATACAGTCTCAGAGGGTGTAGGGAATCTTGATCTATCATCGACGAACTTATCATCACAGGAGCAAGCCCGACAACTTCGGCATCGAGTTGTGATTGAACGAGCTTCGACTATGCTTCAAAATGATCAAGCGAAACTCGATCAATTTCGCAACTCGATATCATATTTCAAGACCAATGCAATCACGGCAGCAGCTCTTATCGAAACGTTCTTTGCATTGTTTTCTGATACCACCTCTAGTGCTCTTGGAACACTGATTCGGGAGGTCGCAGATCTTTACGAAGACAAGGCTAAATCAAGTGCGCTTCAAACAGCATGGAACGACTGGCGAGCCATCAACGAAGATTACCCATCTTTACCAGTGACCAGCAACAACAATGGATCACTACCACTCGGTTGGGCGTCCAAAGTCACATCTGGGGGTGGACCTTCTTCCTCTTCAGGCCAACCATCAGCCGCTAAATCAACCCGAGTCCTAAAACTCAAATCCTCCACCGCACAATCCTCACGCTCCAGCCAAGTCGTCTCCCAGAATCGGTCCTGGGGCGGCTCCTCTTCCTCCTTAACCGCCCCTACTTCATCCAGCACCAACGCTTTCCCTACCCTCCCCCCCGCCGCCGGCTCCGCCACCCGACAAGGCAAAGGAACCGTCACAACGGTCCCTTGGATCCAAACTCCACCCACCGCCTCGGGACCTTCGTCCAACCCCTCCTCGGCCCCTACCTCGCGTCCTGCATCAAGGACTGCGCCTAGGAAGGGTGCGGGACCAGGAACTGATGCGTTTCCGGCGCTTCCTAAGGCGGCGAAACCGCAAACTTCGATTTTTGGGTATGGGAGTGGGATGGTGAGGAGGGATTTGGGGGGTGCGGGGAGGGCGAATGGGTTTTCTTGGGGGGAGCAGAGTGGAAATTCGGGTGTTGGTGGGGAGGGGGGTGTAGATGAGAATGAGGAGGAGGTGGGGAGTGGGAATGGCAAAGGGAAGAAGAGGGGGAATCAGGGGAAGAAGAAGCAGGTTCTTATGAATTGGGGATGAGGATGGGTGTTGAGTGTTGAGAAACGGGATGTATGGGGGTGGTTAGGAGTGTGTTGTTGTATTAAGCGAGATTCTTTTTTTTTTCGTTTCTCCTTCTTCTTCTTATGGATGTAGAAATTTGAAGATTTGAGAGTTGAGATTTGAGAGTCTTTATAGATACTGAATTGTGAGTTTGTGAGTGTGAGTTTGTGAGAGAGTGAGAGGGGGTAGGAGAGAGTAGGCGAGGGAGAGGGTGAGTGTACTATATGTAGGTACGTAGAAAAATTTGGATATATATAATTAGGTATATATCTTAGCTAAAAATATATAGTTTTGGCTAATAGAATATATAAATAAACTACTTAATAATAAAAAACTCTCTAAGAAATAATATAAAAGCTATTAAAAAGGCACCCTAAATAATAGGTTTTAATATAATCTATATAATATAGTATAACTCTTCGCTATCTACTATACCCCTTTTACCTAATAAAGGGGTACTCGGCTAAGTTCTACTCGGTTCTAATATATAAACTTAAGGTAGACTAACTACTATAGCTAGAGTCTAGCTAGCGAGGCCGGGTATACTATAAGGTAATAGGCGGATACTTATTAAGGTAATTATACGTTAGTCGATTACTTAGCGTGTTAAGTTAGTTAAGTACTACTTCTTAAATTATTCAATTAAGTTTTATATACTAATAGAAAGTGTTAGTTTAACTTATTAGTTAATAAAAGGGTAATATAAAAGACCTATATTACTATAGTAATAGCTAAGTCTTAGGTTATATGCCGAAGTAAGTGTAGCTAGCTAAGTGCCTACGTACTTATAGGTACCAAGGTACGCTAGTAAAGCACGCTAGTCCCGAAGGATCAGCTACGCTCGGAGCTAGCTAATAATCATTCACTATTATAAACCGACAGAAAGAAAGTAAATAGCTATATAGCTAAGCTTATTATCTTTTTTTTATTTTTTTTATTTTTTTTACTATACGACTCTTTATATAAGGTAAATAAGTTAATTAGCTTAGAAGGTTATATATGACATAGGGTTATACTCCTTTAATATAGGTTATATATACGAGAAGGGAAAACGCGCGCTGTCTAGACCCTTTACGAAGCAAACATATTCTCTTACCTAGGTAAACTAAACTGAGAAATTACGAGCACTGCGATAAATTCCGGTGGTGAATCAAGAGTAAGAGCGTGTAGGAGCGATTAGTCGGATATCTCCTCATTGATGCGTCGTTCCTGCCAAGATCAGATGCGATGTGCGTTGATTGGCTTTGAATTTTGCTAAGAGAGGAGATCTTGGAGATCTCTTTTTTTTTGGTAACAAGTTCCTCGGCATGGACAGACCGCTAAAAATCTATTTTGATTTATACGGAATTTTAGAGATGGGTTGTAAATCTATAAAAGAGTTCGCATACTGTTTTTCTTTTTATCTGAGGGAGTGCAGTTGTGTTTTCGCTTAGTTCGTGGAGAGTGATAGAGAGTCTTCCATTTTGTTTATTCTTTTTCTCGTTTGCTTCTCCGCCATCTGGCATATTACCACGATGTCTTTCTACTTTTTTCGTTTCATCTTATCATATTTCTTAATCTTTTTGACTGCTGAGGTACATTCCTTCCGACCTACAGAGAGAACGTTATGGTTTGACAAATCATGTTCGTCGACTGTGAAGAATACCGTGTGGAAAGATGTCCAAGACATGATACGAGTGTCAAACTTGACAACGCACCCTGAACCTAATTCCGATGCGGGAAGACTTTTCCGTTATGTCTTCCGAGATAATAAGGAGAGCAGCTACAAATTCATTGAAGGTTCGTTCTGATCAGCAAAATCGAATTTATGTCTCCCACCTAACAACCCACAGAGTCAATCGGTGCCATCAGCATCAACGTCGCCTCATCCAAAAAGCAAGCCAATACATTCATCTACTGCGACCAAGACAAACGCTGGCACAAACCCGGAAAAGAACCCCACTTCCTCGCAAAATGGTTCTTACGCAAAAAAAAGTCCAAGAAAGTCTCCCAGAAAGCCTGGTACGATGCCGAAAATCACATCTCGTGGGAGCCCTCATCACCTCTAGGTATTCAAGCACCGGCGTGCAGACCGGAAGCGAAATCAGGTGCGGCTGGTCAGACGTATTGTAATGTTGCGCACCACGGGAAGACGGGGGATTGTGCTATTTCCCTGTGTCCGACGCAGATTTACAGGGACCAAGTTGCGTTCTCGCAGACTCCCAAGGAGGAGAATTTGGCGGTGAAGCCGGGGCCGGGGGATATTAATCGGTATGCGTTTTTGAGTGAGACTCTTCTTCATGAGGTGAGTGTGCTATTGCTGTTGAGATCTAGAAAGGAAAGAGCATTGCTGATAATGAGTTTGAAAGATTGCACATACACTCGAAAATGAGCACACCAATTCGAGATGTAAGGAGGCCTCTTTCTCAATGTTATATTATACACGTTACTAACCCATCTATGAAGGGAAAGATGTCAAGGACGGGTATCGATGGAAGAATGTCGCTGACCCAACGAGAAAAGCGGTTATGGCCCAGTCGAATGCGGAGAACCTTGCGTATTGGGGTATGTATAAAATACTTAAAGAAGTAAGTTTCACTTTGCTGATCAAGTGCAGGTCTAGGAAACTTGATTTTGTCGCGTGGATATTCTATTAGTAAGGATGGCGCGATATACCCTAAAGATCAGGCTCCTGAAAGCAAGCAGAAGCGCATGGTGGTATTGCGATTATAGTGGGTTGTAGATTTGTATGAATGATATAGGATGTAGGGAATATTCATGACATTTATAATGCTTAAGGTGTTATTGATAATCAAAAAAATTGCAAATATATGGCTTCTACGTGAGACAATTTGGGACTTCATTAACGCGGATCTATTTCTACTACTGCCTTTCCCGAAGAAGCGAAGACCTTTAATTTGAACTCCTGTTATATTTCCAGACTAGTCATTTCTCCGGATTTGACAAGCCATGTATGGAATGTCTTCATGACTACTCGCCGGATTATTTTGCTTGGTTGTAGCTAGACGTTGCCTGACAAAAGGCTGGGAATTACTGCGGACTCTGTTACCTAATCAGGGGTGTTGATTTTGCGAAGAGTGCAAGAAAGACTGTCTGTATTGCATCCCCATTATATATTCCATTGTTGTTTTCAATAAATATTGATACCAGACGTTTTTTTTATACATGCTATACCTACAACGAAAAACTTTTCCTAAATCATTATAATTCATATAGGATATTTAGCTGACGTTAGTGTTGATATTGTATGTGAGTTCGATGCTAACTACCTAGCAAACACCATGTTATTACAATAATACTTACACCCCTCTTTCCCAAGCTTATACTCGTGGTGAGTACAATCAGACACTTCAAACCATTCCCGTGCTTCCGTACACCTTGCAGCAATGTTGACACTAATTGGATATAGTTTCGCGTAGTTCGCCTAGCAGAAAAGGGGGGCCGGCGAGGCATGCTATACTGCAACAGGTATCGTGAAACCATGTATCTTGTTAGGTATTCTCTTACCAATACCAGGCGATTTCTACTTGCTTTTTGGAGATACATTCTACCTCTCACTTCATCCCGTATTCATAGCTATACACACACACATCTTTTTTCTCGAATCAGGTTTTTTGTTCTAAACGACCTGATTACTTCTCCTATATACTAAAGCGTACATTTCCTTTCGAGGGCATGTACTCCCGAGGCGCTACCCTCTCCCCTACCCCCTGTATCAGGGGGGGGAAGGGGGTTGCTAACCGCCCCCTTCCCCCTCTACCGAGTATCCAGGCTCAATTCGTCTCTGGTACCTCCAAGGTGCTAGAGAGGAGCAACGTCGGACAGCTGTTTTTTGGTGGAACTGCAGAGGCAGTCGATACCTACCTAAATACGGCTCTTGACCGCGCTCCAGCGGATATCCTCCCCTCTCTTCGAACCCTCTGTAACCAAATCGCAACACTCTGCCTCGATTTTCAGCTTGCCTATACTTCCGGCGCCCCCCCTCCATCCGCTCAACAACACCGACTTCCTACCCCCCCCAGCCCCCTTACTAGAGACGACGCCTCACTGCCTTCTCCCCCTAAAAAATCTTCCTACGCACG
>UNPT01000456.1:0-38505 GCA_900536445.1 Hymenoscyphus occultus
ACTAAGTAAACGCCGGAGGGCTAAAAAGACCCGGGTCCGTCAGGGGGGGGGCACTTACTGTAGAGGATGCGCAGGACGTATTAGCTCAGAAGGAAGTAGAGGAACAGGCTCGACGCGACAAGCGCTCTGAGGGGGGTAGGCAAAAGGAGGGGCAGCCGTCTAGGCGACGATGTAGTACCTGCGGGAAGTCTAGTCATAATACACGAACTTGTCAAGAGGCTGTAGATACTTCTAGTTCATCAGATTTAGATTCAGATTAATTAATATAATATGTTGTGATTATTTAATTTTACCCTTTAGGTAGCAGGGTAGGGAAAAGTGCGTCGCTCGGTGGTAAACCACGTTAACTATTTATATAATTTTTAGAATACTTTTATATAAGAATTTTAGAAACTTTTCGCGCAACCTCTTTGAAAAATTAATCTTTTTAAAGATAATACTTATAATAGAGTCTTATTTAAGTACTTAAAGTATAGATAGAAATATAAGAAAACTATTTTGAATAATTATTTATGTAAAATCTTTTCACTAATAACATTTTCTAAGGTACTTATAATACAAAGGTTTTTTATAAGTATATAAGTAGATATCTGATTAAATAGAAATCTTCGTATATATCTAGTTTATTCTTAAGAAGCTAAGTAGAGAAATTATATAAAAGAGAGAGAAGAAGCAGCGCTTTAAGTAGGAGCTAAGATAGTAGATATGTCATACCTTCTTTTATAGAAGTGAAGTCACGAATCACAGGCACTCAGGTGCTTAGTCATGTTTGTTTTGGCTCCCATTCGTGGTTTAGTTTAAGAGCAATCTACACGACTTTGCCCAAATGTATCTCATACTTGAATTTACTATCCAGTTGCATGTATGGCGACATACGGTCCTGGATCCAATAACCCTTCTCACAACAGTATGCGGTGATAATGGAAATGACGACGTTAACCAAGGATCTAAAGGACATTCAGCAGTTAGCAAGAAAGTCTTTGTATATGGGAAATAGACTCTCATCCATACCGCCAGGAAATATAGAGGTCATATCTTACATACCTCTCTCTGTTTTATACCCATGCTCTCATGAATCAAGCTTTTCTGTTGGGATTTGGAATTCTCTTGCTCGGGTTTCTGACTGATTTGTCGTATTGCTCTTCTGCATAGCGGTGTGCTCGGTACTCTGCGGGGTAGAACATGGCATATCTCATAGCAGCACTGCCGCGAAATGATTCTGTTAAGAAGAAGTGTTAAATTTTTATCTTTTACAAGAATAGAAGAGACTCACTGTAGCTTTGCAGGGCTCTAGGGTCAATTTCACCAGGAGACGGTTCAGGTGGGATAAAAGCACCCGATTGAGTGGTGTATGTTTGGGAGGTACGAGGACAGGCGGAGGACAAGGAACCATGACCCAAAGTACAAGCACTAACTGCATTACCAGCTTCACGTGCCTGGGACAGAGCGGCAGAAAATGCTTGTAAACCACCCATAGCCTCTACCTCACCAGGTCCCTTGTATCCAGATTTCTTGGTGTATGCCGTGATGGCTTCTTGCTTTTGGTACTCGGGGAGGGCGTCGACTTCACTTCTTGCAGATCTGGCAGCCTCTCCATGCCTACCGCGAAGTGTATGGTAGTTCCATCTCTTCTGTAATGAAATCGTTAAATCGACTTTGATAGACTCGTGCAGCTTGAGTAGAATGACTTACCTCAAACTCCTCCCATGTAATGTTCAAGTATTTTGTCCATTCCTGCTGCTCAGCCTTCGACATGAAGGGGTTACATTGGAATAGCGAAAGTGGAGCAATCGTGATTTCCGCCATTGTAGTAGTGGTTGTGGTGTGATAGTATGCTCAGTGCTTGCTTGAAGATGTTGTTGGTAGCTTGACCGTCTGCTGGTACAAAACAATACGCGGTTGAAGTCAAGGGTTGCACGCTATTTCTGTTGTGGGGCGGTCTTGTTACTTGACTCAGTTCACTCTTTCACTTCTATTGGATCTAGGGCATGGCTCCACCTCCTTTTGGAAACCCTGGTCATTAGTCAGAGCCTTCAACTTGATAGATCTGCCTGCTGTAACTTGAACTGTAACTAAATAGTCATAGCCTCTCTACATTGAGTCGTGCTCTTGTTACTTTCAAGTTCATATTCAGAGTTATTTCGCTTGTCAAAGTCACTCATCATCATGTTTATCACAGTGTACTTTCGTTCCCGTTGCCCAGAGGGTCTTTTCCTTCCATTTCTCGTGTCTTGCAAACCAATCCCCGTGGTGGTACCTCCATTCTACTGTTCCAAAGACCATAACAACATACCCCAGCACCGCGAGCAAGCAAGAAATACCGTCTAATTAGGAGGGACGAATTCCGCTCCACCACGGGCTCTGCGCGCCGCCGCCGCAAACCCTCCAATAGCCGCAAGAACATCCATCAGAGAACCATCATCATTGGTATATCCTCCCCATCCCACCGTCTCCTTGTAGGCCCTTTTTTCACTTTCACGCTGGGATTCTGGTAGGGCGTTTATTCGATGACATTCGCTGCGGGCGTGGGCAAGGGCCGGTGATCCTCGTCGATTGTTGCACTCGTTCCACTTACTCTATATGCAAATTATTAGCACAATCCACAAGGTCCACACAACGGAAGGAAAACTACCAACTTACATTGAATTGTCCCTTTGTGATCCCCATTTCCTCCCAAGCCGCGGTCTTCTCATCTTCCTCCAACCATGGGTTCGCGATATAGCGTTGCACAATTTCATCCCGCTTTTCCTTGGGAAGTTTAGTAGTAGGTCGGGACGGCATAGTGGTGATTGGTTCTTTTTGTGATGTGGATGGTTCCAGAAAATCGCTTTGGTAAGATCAATTCGTTGCCAAAGAAGGAAGGTTCAATATCTACAGGCAACTTGTGGGTTTAGTATCACGAATTCGCTATCTTCTACCCCGAACCGAGTATTTCCCGAGGCCCCCACTGCACCCTGCCACCTCACAAATATTTATCATGGCCTTAGATAACGCTTTATGAAGCTGTGTCTTTGATTCAAGGGTATTTTGATGTTGTTTGGTTGTGTTTAAGTCTCGCTTCGAAGCGAGTGTATTCAGGGGCAAATGTGCCGGAGTTTCGCCGATTGCGATGCCAGTGACATACTATCATAATGAAAGTCATGTTTGAGAGTTCAGGAATCACAATGCAAGAGGTGCAAGCTTAAGATTTGTAGCAGGCGGTACCATATTATTATGATTGTCTCAGAATAAGTGCTGAGAAGAGTCTGGATTTGTGTGGTGAAAATCAGTGCTCTCATGGTGCTGCCAGAGCATTACTACTAAGGCTGCAACCTGTTGGTCCTCTTTGTCAAAGTAAATCGGAATCTATAATTTTGAGAAATGGCGCATCAAGATTAGTAAAGACATGAGAGACGTTTTCATGGCGTGGGTATTTCTGGATTATGCGCAGATGGAGATATCAAAATCCACATCAGGGTTTGGTCATGGATTCAATTCATTGGGTCGGTTATATCAAGATCTTATTGGCTCCAGCAATGTTTACAGTCTGTGCGCCACTTTCGCCACTCTGGACAACCATTTGGCATGCTTTCACTACGCAAAATTGAAAGATTGGTGTGCGACCAGTCACAGTTGTTATCTACTAGTCACACAAATCAAATATCAGGGTGAGGGCTAGGAACAGAGATAACACTGGCTACGCTCCACCCACACCAGCCTCCAAAACGATCTCAGATAATTCACAGATTCAACATTTTCCTAGCCGTTTTTGTGATAATGAATTTCTGATACGATTGAATTTCAAATAACTTTGCTTAATAATGGAAAACAGCCTACACATGACCTATGATGCAGTTCTCAAGTGTTCCTTGTTTGAACGTCAATTTCAAATACCTCAAAGCCCTAGCACAGCTTTCAAACATGAGTGATAATCTTCTCCCTTCAAGACCACAAAGGATTGAAAGAAAATATGCACTCTAAGTGGAGTAACGGTATCTATTTTTGCAGTATCTCAATTATAAAATAAAGCCATTTGACAGACCATGCCACGTTGCTGGGACTTTGAGCCTTGATAGGTTCTAGTTATCGTATACACTTATGTCCACTTCAAATGCAGGTTTACACTTGATCCTTAGTAATCTGAAATGGATGAATATCTTTAGTAACTGATTTAACATAGAAATCACTCTAGAAAAAGTAGCTCCTAATATTGAAACATCTCAGGCGAAGAAAAACCTTGAGAGTCTAATTACCGTTTTGTTCAAATTACTCGACGAAAGTCCAAAACATGTTGCATGCAAAGAACATCGCAAGGATCTAAAGACGTACTGTGGGAGTAAGTACATTCTGATTTTCAAAATTGAAATAACAAAACCATAGGGAATTTCTGAGCCAATGCATCTGTGAATATCTGTGGTGGATTGGTGGATCTGATTTCTTTACCTCCATGTCCTACACATACGCCAGAGTTTATTCCTACCGTTCCTTAATATCTCTTCTAATCCCCTTCCTTCTGGTTATCTCACCCTCCGCCTCAAACTTACTCAAAGCCCAAAGTAAAACAAGTCGTTAACTGAAAATATTCTGTGATTAATCCTAGAAGGCATTAGTGATACAAGGATGTCTGTCTAGTCAAGGAATTGTGTAAAGAAGTATTCGAGTAAATATCAACTATCGCCATTGAATAATCTCCAAACCTTCAAATGAAGGATTTACTGAATGAATAAATACTTGATAACACTACCACATATTCTATCTAGTATATAGCTACTACTAACGTGCAAGCCCCCAACACCTATGGTATATACATCCTCTCGTAATCCCGACTCCCCCAACTTCCCAATTCAATCACTTCTCTTGAGGCAGAGAAACGCACTCTTTACAAAAAATAATTTCGAACATACATACAAAGCACCATCACATGCCCATTTCGTACGGCGTTCAAACTCAAAGACAGTGCAAACTTCCCATCCTCACCGCATAACAACAGTCTCCTGCTCCTCATCCCCTTCAGAGCCTCTCTCCGTTCTCGCAACACCATGAGTACTCCCCACATTCCCCTCTCCCCTCGGACTCATCGTAGTAGGCGTCCTCCATATGGGTGGACTCGTAGCACTAGGTGAGAAGGTCGTACTCTCCGAACCCCGTCTATCGGATGTCATCGTAGAATCAGCAGGGCTAACCGGGCTCTTGATAAGCCCCAGCTCTTTCAAGATATTATCCATATTCCCGCCCATCTTTTCTAATTCCACGCGGTGCTTGTTGAGTATCTCGGCACAGTGCTCATCGTAATGTTCCAGTTCGGTCGCACACCGATCCATTAGGTTTGAAATTTCGGAGTAGAGGTGCTTGCGGATTATCTCACGAGGACTCAATTGTGAGTCATCGAGTTCAGGGTCGCCATACCGCCATGGTACGGTTTCTGGTCTAGGTTTGTGATTCTCACCTGTTTCAACGCCGGGATCTTCGGGTGGGAGGTTTTGCGGGTTTCGTGATCTCGAGCTCTCGGGTGGGACTGGTTCTCTTTGTTTTTCTTCATCATGTGTCATAAGAGCACTCATGTCCTGGCGGGATTTCTCGTAGAGTTGGTCGACGCGTTGTTTGGTGAGGTACATCATATTGTTTCTGACAATGTTTTGTTGGGCGATGACGTTCTTGATGATTTTTGTTAGGCCGTTGATATAGATTGGATTGCCTATCTGTGGTTCTCTTGGGCATTCTACATCACTAGGAGGGCATTCGCCGTCGGAATCATCGAAACCAGTGAAGGGCATATAGATTGCGGGCGCAAGAGAAAATGGGTATTCTTTCTGTTCCCGTTAGTTTTCCTCTTGGTCATTGTCTCCATTCTCTCACTGCTCCCAAAGAACCAAAAACTATCGAGAATTGAAGATAAGAAAAACAAAATCTCATATCACCTCCAAACTTGAGGTTTTGCCCCAAAGAAACGTGACACAGCACAACCACAAAATCACCATCAACAAAAAAGAAACCCTTAAGCTTACCTCCTTCCCTTTCTCCACCGCTCCAGACACCTCAACCTCACTCGCCTCAATTTCCTCATCCGAATCCATCTCATCATCCCCATCCAACTCCATCTCCTGCTCGACCTGCATCCCGACCTGCAGGTCCATATCCGTATCCATGTCGTCGGCCATCACATCACACCCAGGGACCCGACTCCAAACCCCGAATCGGCGATATTTCTCACCCCGGATCCTCTTCAAATGGCGGAAAGGCGCTTTCTGGGCGCTCTGAGGTCAGAATTGCAGTTGTTTGGCGTCGAAATTTGGAGTTTGTTTTGATAGTAAATACGAGTTAGATGAATACGGACGTATGGCGGGGCACAGATGAGTGAGGTCCAGGCCGAGCTAACGGCGATCAATGCCCCGCGTCCATTGACCAATCAGAAGCGGCCAGCTTGAGGACTTCAACGTCAAATCCCGAAGGCCAATTAGCGTCTATGATTGCCGATTAATCTGTCTCATAGAAAGGTTAAGATTTTGAATTCCAAATTCCAAAATACAATTCCTTGTCGAAAGAACCTTATTCAGAAGATGCGGTAGGCAATGCAGTGGGATGCGATTATCTAGGGTTTGGAGGGTGCACTCGAGTACTGTAGAAGGTACACACTAATCCGATAGTGGATAGAAATAGATATGAGTGGATGGCACCCGCGTCATTTATCCCTTGAAGATGCAGGATAGTGGGGTTTGAAAGATTCAGTATGATTCCTTCAGGAATCTCTCGAGATCTCTGACAGCTATCATAGATTAATTGCAGTATTGTAGAATATTCAATGATCAATCGCATTGTAGTAAGACTCATCTAAGCCCCGTCTGCATCAATAAGTATCTCGTCAGTAAATCAGATGTCAGATGAACAGGTAATCACTTACACAACATGTAATCCTCGTCTACACCAAACGAAATAAGTATTTGGAATTCTTTAGGCCTTCCCTTCGCACTCGGACCCTCGGGCTGTCATCAAGAAATTTCCCGATCTAGTTAACGGTTCGCATGGAGAAAGGAGGGGTAGACTCTGTTGCGTCACACCAAAATCAGCTCCCACTCACACCAGATGATAGCTGGAGGAGGGAAAAGGAGAATATATATACCCCATAACCTACCCTTCAAGGTACTCTCAATCCACATAAAAGACAAAAACAATCAAACTATCCTACTCCAGATCCCCACCTAAAATTACGTATCACCCAATCAATTACTCATATCAAAATGTCTACCCAAGAAGGAGGTTGTTTCTGCAACAAGGTTCGTTCTTGACATAATCGAATAGGGACTGGGTGGGGATTTGATAGATATGTTAAGATTTAAAATTTACTGATAATATACAATACACATTAGATCCGTCTCCGGTTCACCGGTGAACCAAAACTCCACGCTCTCTGCCACTGTGCCGATTGCAAGAAAATCTCCGGCGGAGATTATAGCAACAACATTGTTGTAACAGAAGATAACTTCAAGCTTCTTAGCGGTTCGTCCTCCTTTTCTCTCTTATTCTAATCCTCTCGCTGTGTTATACAGATTCTGTGCGCCAGAGGCTGATAGCAGAACTCCAGGCACACCAAAGAAAATCTCTAAGAAAGCCGATACGGGCAAGGAGATCACCTCTCACTTCTGCGGCGATTGTGGTACTACTTGTTATCGTACCGGCGAATCCTTCCCCGGACAAGTTATTCTCAAAGCTGGTGTGTTGGATAGTGACGAATGGGTAAATACACACACTCCTGCCGTCGAGTTGTTCGCTCCAGAGAGAGTAAAGATGCATGGTGCTGTTGAGGGCGCAGCTCAACTTACTGCCATGTCGTGAGCGGTATATTAAAGATTTCCGCATATAGTTGGCAGCATTTATCAATGAAATGTTGCTCTAATATGAGACCTTGGGTATGGTGACTTCGTCTTTTCCTTGTGAAATCCGTGTAAATCCAAGCTTTGATTGTCGAGAAATCGCCCGAGATAACTTTGCGAATTTGTAGAGATATTCGAAATAATTTTATGATGGAAATCTTCATCGTGGTGGTAATATCTTTCGTGCGTATTCTCGGCCAATCTTCAGAGCTGATCTGACCAAATCTTCCACTCTTCTATCTTTCCTCTTTCTTAGATATAGTAGTACGATTCCCAACAATGCGAAATCGATCAGTAAGTGTCGAATGGACAACCACATAAACCAGGCAAGCCATCTTCCGATGGTTCTCTGCCTTTTGCCTTGGTATTCTCTACCTGTGGCGATATGCTCCCTCAAAGCCGCGATTTCAGCAGTCATCTTTACCAGGGCTTGTTCAACGGTTTTCCTCCAGCTTTTTGGTGTCTTACTATCGTCCTCGTCGTCCTCGTCTTCGTCTTCGTACTGTTCCCCATAACCTGACCTTCTCTCGGATCTCAATTCCAATTCGTCATTCTCGCTCATCGGACTTAGTATTCGCATGGGCCCGTCGTTTCCGGACTGAGGTTGTGTAAAGCGTCGAGGTTGACTACTATAAGAAGGGACTCGATTTCCAGGAGAAGATCCAGAGGAAGAAACCGTATTATTCTTAATCTGATCCCACACGAATTCGAGTTCGGCAACCAGTTCCCTTGCGTCACTACCCATTCCTATCAGTTCCGTGCATTTCCATACGCGATACTGAGAACTTACGCGGTAGCACTGGCATATTTATGCATAGTTCCAATTAGCGCTTCAATGTATCGTCTTTTCGCCTCCGTCCGACTTATACCACGCTGCGCATCCCAAGCATCATATTTATCCCTTTCTCTCTTCAGATCTTCGTCTTTAGGTCCGTCCTCGTCACTGGCTATACTCGAAGGGCGTTCCATGACCCCATCCACATCCCCCTCCATTGCTTGTTTGTATAATCCATAGAGACGTAATCGATCGGAGGGTGGAGGACGCGACGCCCCCGTCTTGGGTATCTTCTTGACGGTATTGAGAGCATGGACAAAAACTCGGTCTAGCAGCCATTGTCATGTCAGTTTGGATCCCAAGAGAAGGTCCCTAGAGCCCAAGAATCGAGGGGATTTACTTACCCACCGAGTCCGCCATCTTATCTCTCCCGCTGTCTCTTCCTCTGTCAATGGTTCAAGACCCGTATCTGCGTCGGTGTAGCAGAAACAAGCCTTGGAAGGAGGCTATCATCTGCGCAAAAGACCTCAAGAGTCAATGATCGAAGTATTGGAAAGGGGGTATCAAAATCTCAGTACCAAAGAAAAAGTCGTGCACCGGAGTCAGTAAGAAAAGAAAGTTGTGTTGCTGTGTGAGTTCTATCGCGTGCTGCTGAGTATTTGCCTCGGTCCCTAATCCATACCGCACCTAAAAATCCACAGGGATCCCTTTTCTTAGACCGTGAACCCCTCTGGCGTCCGGCTAAGGAGATCACAGATCAGATCGGGGCACCCCGGATTTTCTTCGTAAATTTCGTAAAATAAAGCGGAGAGTGAAAGACGGATTGGGAAAAGACGACGAGAGAAAGAGATTGGGTTTTATGCAAATTAGGATTGACTTTTTGCAACATGCGCCTCGTGGTTATCCAACGTTTTGCTGCTTTGGCGCATTTATGCACGCGCGTGTTTGTTTGGACCTCACAGGCGGTCACCCAGAAATTTATATCATTGTTGTGGGTGGGTATCATTGTTTGTACTCTGCGCTGGACAATACTTTACATGAAGCTCCATCTTCAGATCCTTCACCGCTGTGTAGACGAGTCTCAACCTTCCTTTTGTGACAAGGGACTTGAATCATGCTCCTCCTGCAGCCTCTAAAGCTTCTCTCTCCAATTCCATCTGCTCATGAAATAACCTCTTCTTCTCCAAATACACAGCCATCAATTTTTTGTTGTTCAATACCATCTGAGCTGCTTTCGCCCCTGCTTCTTTCTTTCCCCCAGCTGATCCATAACCAAGCTGCTTGCCTTTCTCTCCCCATCCATCGAGAAAAACTCCCACTGTAAATACTGGTAATTTAGTTTTCCGGTCCCTGTATGCCTGGCCAATATCTTCGTAATAAATTTTGATTCCTTTGGCTCCCAATGCTTTCTGTAATTGGTCCTTAAGTGGCATCGGAGCATCATGTACTTGCATAGTCTCAACCGCCTCCTTGACATCGCCTGGGAGGTGCCACATGGGGTTGCGGTAGTGGAAGTCTTTCCGTTCTTCTTTTGCAATCTCTTGCGAGATAGTCCTTCCCCATACTCCTTTCAACCATTCCACAGCCATTGAAATTCCATTTTCCGGATCTGAAAGAATGACGGCCGCAACATAAGCTTCAAATATATCTGCCGATATTTTCATCATATCGTCGGCCTTGGCCACGAAATTTGGTCCAAGGTTCGCCCGTTTGTCAAATTCATAGAACCTGGCGTATTGTGACAGTTGAGAATTTCTAACAAGCCGTTCTCGGAGCTGTGATGATTTCCCGGGACTGAATGCAGGGAACGTCTGAGCAATAAGTAGAGTGGCTGTAAGTTCAAGATATGTGTCCCCCACCCATTCAAGTCTTTCGTAGTTGAGGTCCGTAACTTTACCGCCTCCTGCGTTCGTATGGGTGAAGCATGCTGTCTCGAGGGTTTTATTCAAGATGGACGGAAGCGGAGGCATATCCTTTGGTATTTCCGATAATTTCCAAGCCGTGACAAGTGTAGCTGGTATTGTTTTTGGGATGTTGAGACCAGGTTGGGATGGATCTGGGGGTATCTGATCGTTTGGCGAATCATCTTGTAAAGACGCTCGAAGCTCGCGGCATTTCCTTGAGATCGCCTCAGACATAAAACTACCATCAACTGCGTTGCTTTCTAAGGCCTCATCCAAAGCCTTTAAAAGTTTGCTGATCTTGCTAGGTCCTGGTTCAACTTGAGATATTGAGCTAGGATCACCACCAACATCACGGTCAGTTTTGTGAGTCTTATTCTCTCGGAATGCCGCGCTCTACAAAATTGTCAGATTGATTGAGAGGTATTAAGAGTGAACTTACATTTTTCTTGTGATGCTTAGACTTCCGCTCGTCCGTTCTTTCATTGTCCGAGGACTTCCTCTTTTGGCCACTAGAACCCTCCATCATTGGAATATATGTTTTGACTCCCAAATTGAGATTTGGTAAGAGCAAGTGAAAACGCGTGGGTTAAATTTGGGTGGGTTGGGTTGGTGACTTGTGAATGTGTAGCAGAAGTGTGTAGCACACCCTCGCACACCTCACCAATTCTTACCTCTGCTGGTACCTAGAATTGACACGGAAAATGACAACTTTTAAATATTCAATGTCAGTTCCAGAGCAACGCGACCAGAGAATAAAGATCGCGGTGAACGAGTTGTTTGTGTCAGCGATAAACTTGTCGCAAGTCGAAGGCTTTCCAATTAAGATCAAGAATTTCTTCGGTGTCGGAGAAAACGGCCCGATGCGCGCCACTAAAAAGCAACCCAACCTCAGACAACCAAAAAGACCAAAGACATCGCCGATTGACAGCGCAAATATCACCAGCAATGGCTGTGCCACGTTCTAGGATATTGGACCTGATGAAGGTAGGTTTATCTGATATACAAGAAACTGTACTCGCCAGAATACTTATTCTACAAGGTCCAATGTCGAATCTTCTCCCATACCTTCAACCCCGAAGGCCAGCGACTCGGAAACAAAGTCTTGCGCCAACGACTAAAGGGACCGGCTCTGGCATCATATTATCCAAGGAAAATGGGCACGTACAAGGACCTGCAGAAGGCGTATCCAGAGTGGGAGGTTATCAATGAGGAGGAGGAGCATCGGCGGGAAATGCTCAAGATGTATGCTACAAGGGAAAGAGAGGTGGTTGGAACACCAGCTAATAACTTTGCAGTATCAAGGCACGCGGAAAGGGTGCACCAAAGAAGAAGAGGACGGCGGAAGGTCTGTATAACCGCGCTGGGTACTGGGTGTATACTGACACTCTGCAGAATCAAAGAAGTTCAAGAACAAGAAACGTGCGGCGGAGAGAGCCGCTGGAACAGCTACATAGAACTAGCGAACGAAATAATGCAGGAAATGTGTACCAGATATGGTGTATTTGTAAAATACTCGGCGTTTGGTGGAGATACCAGAAGAGAGACCAATACAGGAAGATGGCTGCTCAGCATAGAGATGTTCTATTTGCACAATTACAAGATCAGTCTTGGGGGTTGATGCCCTCCATCGTAAGTCTTCAATTTTGTTTTCGCCTCGTCATATCGGCTCTTGTGTAGCCATGATGGCGCTCCATTCTTGAGCATATTGGGAAGAGTGGAATCTGTTTCAATAGCCCAAAGTTACCAATTAATGGGATTCGACGAGGGGATTGTGACTTCTATGAGGTTCAATCAAAATAAGAGAGAAAGAGACAAAAATTAAGTCTGAAAAGGCATGTCATTCAACCCTTCAGTGCATTCTTGAACGCGGAGTGGATGGCTCTGGAAATCTGCATCTTGGGCTCTGAAGAAATGCCAACTCTACTGGCTTGTCTGCATAGCACAATATTCAGAGCATTTCTCAAAAAATACGAGCACTTTTAGTTCAGCCTAGTCAATTCCCAATTGTTATGCGCTCAAAGCTTGTAAAGAACAAGAATCCAGAAGCATGTTGTCGCTTCTATGGTGAACGTTACATTGTACTTGTCATTCTATCTTTCCTCTACCAGGATAGTGAATGTTGTTTACTTGTCGTCATGCAATTTCTGGGTGAATCGGGGTGCTCGCGCTAGTATGCGTGCTTATAGGTTGAGAGACGTGCCTACCTTATGGACTTCACCTAAGAGAAGAGGGTCTCCGACCTCGCTGCCTCCTCTTCACGCACAAAGGCGCCACCTTCCCACTGCAAGCCTAATCAAAAACCTACTCACCGATCTGATCTGCGATATCTTCCTTCAAACTCTTACTCCCAACAACGCGACTGCCGACTTGGGAGTACCACTACCACCACCACCCTCTCCAGGTGCTCCTTCTTTCTGTATTTATTTCCATCTGTGCTACGAGCTACGACTCCTCTGATCTTCTCTTCTCTCGACCTTTCTTCTGGACATCTACAACTCCACCTACCATCCCATCATCTGCCATCTTGAAGCATCTGAAAGCCTTCTTCTTTCTTCCACCGACCCAACGCACTGCACAGTTTTAGCTGTACAGCCAATCCATCTACTGTTCTCTTGCAGACAGAAGGATCTCCCACCGACCACCCCTCATGTCGACCACTGCCTCTACAGGCTCTCCCACCTTCCGCCGCTCTGGTACCAACAGAAGTATCTCCCAAGAGAACGCCAACATTGAAGACGCCAAGTTGGGCAGTAGATCTGTAAGTTCGATTCTTCTTTCTGGACATCAAGTCCTCCCACAAGGTTCACGCTCTCGTCCCTTCACTCTTCGAGGAAACATTTACCCCGCCACCCCTCGATCCAAATATTTCCGCAACGCCCCCTCTTCTTTGGACATCATCACACACCTGCATTGTACCAATGATAAATAGAAGCTTCGATTGATGCTGACTTTCGGTATCTTTTAGGACAGCACACACTCCCTCAAGAAGTCTGCTACAGCTTTGATGTCGAGCAAGCTTGGAAACCAGGCGGCCCCAAAGGTCAGCTTGTCCTCCTACTTGTCTTCCTTGTCCATCACGGAAAGCCAAAGCAAGTACTTACCTCCGCAGAAGATGAAGATGAGCCACGACTCCCACACATCCTCTGACGCGATGGACAAGCTACTTGCGAAGCTCTCGGAGCAGAGTGCCACCATCAACGAGCAACAAAAGGCCCTCAAATCTTCTGAGGATTCTACAGCGTACTCTCGAACTGTCGAATACCTTTCTACTTCGAATGCCCCACTGCCAATCACGCCTGTCACTGAGGCCAACCAAAGCTCCACACCAAGTACTGCTCCTCCAAGTGCCATTGGTGACGATTCCTCTGCGGCCGGCGGCGAAGAAGTCATTCGATTGAAGCTTGAGCTTGAGGCTGCAAAGGCTCGCATGGCTCGTATGGACCAAGAACTTTCTCAAAGTCGAATCACAAAGCACACTATCGACCAAGCCATCGGCACTGCCTCCGAAGTTGATTTCGGCGTCAACGCTGAGCTCTCCGACCCTCGCTTGGCCCACATTCAACAAGCAATGAACTCAGGTATGCGCCCCCAAATCTCGCGTGAGGCATCTTGGGTTGCTCAAGATGATTCTCGTTCCGACACAAGCGACGCATTGTCTGCTGGTGGTTTCAATCGTGCCCGCAATATCTGGGGTAACGGAGGTAAGCCTGGTTATCCTCAAGGTCCTGTACCAGCTTTTCAGTCCTCCGACTCTTCCAACCAGTGGATGAATCGTGGCTTTGGCGGCCAACCATTTGTCGACGCACCAATGCCATATTCTGGTCCCCCAATGAGTGCGTTCCGCGCTGATCGTTTAGCTCCTGACACTGATCTACTCATGGCTCCTCCTGCTGGTCGCCGTAATCAAGGTCCTAGTCGCTTTGGTCGAGGCTCGTTCCCATACGCCAGTAGCAGCAGTTCCTACGATGGATATACACCTGCTTCAACACCATATGGTTCCGTCGGAGGTATGGCTGGTGGAGTTGGCATGAGCAGTGGTATGAGTATGGGAGGTGGTAGTATGTATGGTGGTTATCAACCTCAACCAATTGGTACACCGCTCTCTCCACACGCCCCTGAATTTACCTCCAGCACCGGTGGATGGAAGAGCGAGGTAAGTCTGCAAGTCCAACATGTTTAAGAATCTCCTAACCATATTTAGGTCGTTGCTACCGAGGGTCAAACTTACTTGCCCACCACAGAGCCTCTCAACTATCGTCGTCTCCTTGATCGAACTGTCAACTGCAACTGGAAGTATATCGTTGATAAGATTGTATGCAACAATGATCAACAGGCATCAATCTTCCTCCAACAGAAGCTCAAGGTCGGCACAACAGAGCAAAAGTACGACATTGTCGAGGCAATTGTCGCACAAGCCTATCCCTTGATGGTCAATCGCTTTGGAAACTTCTTGGTTCAACGATGCTTCGAGCATGGAACTGCGGAGCAGGTTATCAAGATTGCCGAAGCCATTAGAGGCAACACTTTGAACCTTTCCATGGATGCATTTGGTTGCCACGTCGTTCAAAAGGCATTTGACTCTGTCCCTGAGGACTACAAGGCAATCATGGTTCATGAACTCCTTCGTCGCATTCCGGAGACCGTTATTCATCGATACGCTTGTCACGTTTGGCAAAAGCTCTTTGAGCTCCGATGGACCGAATCTCCCCCACAAATCATGAAGTATGTCAACGAGGCTCTTCGTGGAATGTGGCATGAGGTTGCTCTTGGTGAGACTGGTAGTTTGGTTGTACAGAACATCTTTGAGAATTGTCTCGAGGATGATAAGGTATTCATCCTCCCCCCCCCCCCTGGAAATCCTACTATGGAATTGACTAATCACAATTTAGCGTCCTTGTATCGAAGAGGTCCTTGCCAGTATTGATATCGTTGCCCATGGTCAATTCGGAAACTGGTGCATCCAACACATCTGCGAACACGGTGCTCCAGCTGACCGAAGCCGTGCCATCGACCACGTCATTCGTTATGCCTCTGAGTACAGCATGGATCAATTCGCCTCCAAGGTTGTTGAAAAATGCCTCAAGATTGGCGGCGTTGATTTCCTAGGACGTTACCTTGACCGAGTATGCGAAGGCCGTCTCGATAGACCACGCATTCCATTGATCGACATTGCAAGTGATCAATATGGCAACTACCTCATCCAGTACATTCTCACACATTCCAACCCTCAACATCGTGAGATCGTTGCTCAGCACATCCGAAAGCACATGGTCTCTCTCCGTGGTTCCAAATTTGGTTCTCGAGTTGGTATGCTCTGCACTAATCCTGCCATCCAAACTCGTCCTGGTCCTGGAGTTGGCCCAGCCATCGGTGCTCCCAATCCCCGTCTTCCTCAACAGACCCCAAGATATGGTGGAGCTTATCGCTAAGCAATATCATTCGATATCTACCTCGTTGCTCTGACATCTTACACTCACCTGTGTCTTGGCTCTGGCTCACCTCACGATCTTAAGATGACACATGATATCGAAAGGGCTCCGTCTCTCTGTGTACTTTTGGTCTTTCATATCTAGGGATGTCATAAATTGGCTGTTACATCCTACGAAAGCCACGTTCAACATTGTTTGTTTCCACTCTGTGTTCACACCAAAAGTCCATAATTGTCAAGCCAGGCTGCGATATTTCTTTCTTGTTTTCCAACATTTTCTCCGACAACCTAATTTACCAATACTGGTCATCCTACGCTGGGGATGATTCTTCAGTGCTTTGGACACATCATGGTTACGGTTTTGCGATAGGTTGAATCATAGTATGCTTATCGCCGCCTTTGCTGGTGGCCGCTACTATTTCACCTTGACTATTTGGCAGATCGCACTTTGCATTGATGTATTTCTTTTCTCTCCGAGGGTGCTCTTCTTGTTATCATATTGCGACTTTCTGCAATTAGAATTGGGAGGTGATATCTGCTTTGATTCTGCGTTTTGGCCGCAGATATTACTGTGGTAAAGGTCCTGCTTCTGATTTGTGGAAAGGTTGTGTCTTTTCTCGGTTTTTCTCGTTTGGCACTGTTTCACCCTTGTATCCAAATCAGGAGGCAAACAAAAAGGAAAAAGCTTTGTTATCTAGTCAGTCGTTACAGAATAGAGTTGCTCCTTAGATAAACCTTAGACTTACGTGATATGTGATGATTGTGACTAGAGGCCTCAGTAACTCTTCTCCTTGTCTGAGCTATGTCCAGAACTTTTGTATTGAGAGGTGCCTAGAGGTTGTAAAAGCCAACAATAGCATCCACGTAGACAAATATTCCGGGGAGGTTACTATAAATACTCGACAGAATATGGATGGTAACTATCTTAAAAATTATCGAGTGAAATATGAATAAATGTTTTCTTAATTTTATATCTTATTAGTATCGTGGTAGGAGGTTTTGAGAGTGATCTAGCTCGACAGCTGTACCTTTTCATAGAGTTAACTGATAACTTTGAGGGTCACTTGGGTAGGTGGTTTCGATGATGAGATTGAATGGTTTGTTTGGGTTTTGGTGGGATTTGAATGGGTGAGGGATTGGTGGGAGGTTGCAGATTGGGTTGACGGTTTGGCTTTGGGGGTTTTAGCAGTTGAGGGTGTAGGGAATGTGAGAGGCTGGGTGGGTATTGAGAGATGTTAGGAAACTTCTGAATCCTTTTCTTTCTTTCTTGGATGTTGTTTTCTTCTTCTTTTTGAATGCTGGGAGATATTGGGAAGATTGGGGGGGAGTGTTTTGAGTTAAGAGATGTTGCTTGTAGATATCTGGATTGTCACTTATTGTTTTCAAGAATGCTGAGGGGTTTTGTGGGAGAGGGGCAGAGGTAGGCTCTTTCTGTTCTTCTGAGATGGATTAGGCGAGAGAGGAAATCTGAAGAGTTTTAATAGTTTGTGGGTAGCGATTCATAGGAATAGCACAAATGCTCTTCTTGTGAAAGGGATGAAACGAAAAAATAGTACCACTTACCCAACAGCTCTCAGCCGAAGTCCAAAATATCACATATCCCAATACATACTTTTCGAAATTAATCATAATTCGGGCAAGCATTAGAAACATATACTCGTCCCTTCGCTTCAAACGCCATGCCAATGCCATAAAAGCAGAACTCCCTCTTCAATTCATCCCTAATCCTCACCCTCTGTCGGTTTGAAAAAAAACATCAATTAATCCCAGCTCCAGGTCTCCAAGTCTCCCCAATCCTCCTTACATCCTCTGCGAACCTCCTACTGGTGATTTTCTTCCCCCCTCGACCGGTTGGCGGACTATGTTCATCGGGACTGTAGAAAGGGTTCTGTAGTAAATGAACGTAGGCGTTTTGTAGTTGTCGGAAGACCTATTGTCAATTAGCTTTACTCCCTCATCACCAATTTATCCCATCCCTCCCCAATCCCCATCCCCCAAAAAAGAAAACAACTCACAATCTTCATCTCCCCCTCCCTCAACCCCAACCCCCCACCCACCTTCTCCCCCACTTCTCCCCCCCTAATCCCCCGTCCCCTCATATCCACAACGACCACAAACTTCACACCCGTATTCGTCTCGAACCCATACGCGGCGAGGCGCTCATCAATCGCGTGGAGGAGTCCGTAATCGCCTGATAGGCCGCCGCCGACTGAGACGTTGACTTTCGAGCGCGCGGCGAAGATGTCGAGGGTGCTGGAGAGGAGGAGGGAGAACTGGACGGGGGTCCGGAGGGGCGTGGTGAGGGGGTGGGAGGGGAAGAGGGTTATGTGGAGGGGGTTGTTCTGGGTGTGTGTGTTAGTTGGTTTGGGGGGGTAGGGTAGGGAAGGGGGAGGGAGAGATACGTTTTTTCCGAGGATGCCTATGCAGGCTATTGAGGGGATTGCTGACATTGTTTTTGGTTTTTGGGAGTGGTGTAAGGATGTGGTGGTGATGATGTTGCGATTGAGTTTATATTGACGAGGCTGAGGATTGGAGGTTAGAAGGCTGAGTTGTGGACCCCGACCCCTTGTCTTACATACAGTACTACTCGTACCCTTGTCAATAACTATAAAGTGTGACTAGACATCTCGCAATTTAGATCTGAGAGGGAGAATGTTGCTCTCTTGGCTCTAATTAGTGATTTGTACAGAATGCACTCATGATGTCTATTTGGTGTAAAGTATTTGAACACAGAACTCAATGACCCTCTCGATTGGTCTTCTCACTTAGTCGATTTTGAAGGATCTACCAAAGCTTCTAAGCTTCGTATGATACTAATTAACATCTTTCTAGCTCTTTTCAAGCTCTATCTTCCCTCAATCTCCCTTCTCACTCCCCTTCTTTCTATCTCCCAATGCATCAACACCCTGGCCCCAAGGTCCAGCTTTCTTTCCCCACTTCGCCATTCCCCACGCATGAGTCCATCCAATCTTCGTGGGCGGATCTCGTGGCTCTCGAAAGGGAGTCCTCGGCTGACTCTCTTTTTCGTTCAGATTTCTATTATCACGAAGTCCTGCAGGTTCGTCCAATTCAATGAACGTCCCGATTTTGACGTCGCTTTCTGAGTTTGGTTGTGGAGGGCTTAAAATCGCCGCTGATGCTGAGCGTTCCCATCTTCGGACTTCGAGGGGTAGAGGTCTCCACCACTGGGAATTTGTTAGATATTGAATGAAGTGTAGAGGAAATACATCAAGAAGTCAAATACTTGTTTGTTTGAGCAAGATTCTTCTTGCTCAAAAATAAGAAGGAAAGAATTAGGCATAAGCGAGAAGTAAGATTGGAAAAATGAAGAAAAGAATAAAGCTTGGAGCGGATACAAAGTGAAGGGAAATTCTTACATTAGGCTCAGATCTCGCATGCCATCTCGCTCCACACATCTCCCAAAGTCTACTGCTTGCTCGTTTATACGCAAACCTCTCGTCTTCTCCAGTAAAAGAACTAGTATTTCCAAAGTCAACCTGACGCCCAATTTCGTTTCCTTTCCCAGGAACAGGGCCAAAGTCCGAGTCCTCATCTGGATCATATCCTACTCTTGAATCATCTGTATATGACGAAATGTTTGGTCTGAATGGGGAAGTTTGATCCTGGTAGATCTCAGCAAGAGTCTCGGGATATACAGCATCCCCGTCATCATCTTTATCTTGTTGAGAAGCAGTCGATGCGCCGGTGTTTGAAGTTGTTCTAATTTCTGGGAAGAAGAGGGAGTCTGGATCGCTTTCCGCTCGAATGACCAACTTGCAACGCGCTTCGTATAAAGCATCTAGAAGAGTGATAAGTCTCCTAGCCTCGTTCTTTTGAGCAAGATGTAGGATTGGGACATTGTCTAATATGAGAGTGTGAAAGGTCGAGGCTAGTGTGATGTAATCGGCTGGGCCAAATGTTGATTCGCAAAGTTCTCGAAATGTCCAGAAAGTGATACCTTCGAAATGCCGTGGGACTGGAACTTTCCGACCATATACTGAGATAGTTGATGATTCCCAAGGAATCGGGCTACCACTTTTGACATTCAAAACGCCCCCAATTGTCTCATCCCAACGCTCGCTAGATGGCATTAAGAAATATTTGCTAGGTAACTTTGTCGCCTGGCTTTCGGATTCCTCGATTGGTAAATCTGACTGACCAGCTAAGTGGCCCGTTCGACCTTGCTCTCTTTCAAAAACATCCTCAATCAACTCTTGCCGCAAAGCTTCAGATCCAACACTTACAACTTCCTCGGCATCTCTCCTCCTCCAGTCACGATCTCCTCGGATGTCCCAAATTTCACACCGGGCCTTCAAGACCTCTACAAAACCCGCGTACTCGTTGTTTGATGGATACATGGTTGGTGTCCGTCCTTCGCCATAACCAAGCCATTTCCTCATAAACCCACCTCCAGGGGGAGTCGTGAAATCCATGCCACTAGCCTTGGATAACTCATCTGGCATACGGTTCGATGATGCAATCAAAACTCCACCCAGTTGAAAGAAAGTTGTCAACAGACTACTTAATATCTTTGATGCGGTTCTGTCTGGCAATTGAAATTCGTCTAAGAAAAGGATAGGGGATGTTTCTATCATGTCTTTTGCCAACCAAATCAAGGAATGTTCTGGATTTGGACTTCCATCTTTACGACGGTGTTCCAGGCGTGCAAGGATCTCCAACATGAAAGTGTTGAAATGCCATCTTCTCTTCTTTTGGTTGGGAAGACAATCCGCCAACAGGTCTACCATCATGCTTTTCCCAGTTCCGACTTCTCCATGTAGTAGCAACCCTCTTGGAGAGTCCAGATTTATTGCCGTCTCATGACTCGTCAGTACTCGCGTTAAAGCGAGTGTATCTCGCTTGCTGTCAGAAAACAAATGAGAGAATAAAGGGTTGCGTCTCAGTGGGTGACCAGCAACTGCGAGCACCCGGTCATCCTTCTCCATGGTATGCTCAACCACACGATTGATTTCTTTGAGTCGAGCTCCATATTGAATTTGTGGAGAATAATCGAGAAGATTGGTATATAATTTCTGTAATTGAAGAGCTAGTCGATATTGTGCCGGATCAGGGGCTATCTGCTTGGTCTGGAGAAGGGATCGATATAAAACGAGAGGATTTGTGATTGCTAGTGACGTGATAGAAGAAAGTGATCTAGACATCTGTAATTCCTCATTCTTGAGGTTGTTCTGAGTTTAAGTTGATAACCTGAGGTGGCCGATGATCGGGGAATGAAAATGTTGCCGGAGTTAGCGTCATAGATCCTTTCGGCTACAGTATCTTGACTTCTGGAACGTGCTTTTAGCTCAGTTGCTAGCTCGCACCTGTAATTTATGCTGCCAATAGCATGGTGATTTGGCTTTCTTGCTACCTAGGTAAAGGCAATTCCTGGTTGTACTGAAAAGTAAATATGGCATTCACTAGTTCGGGAAGTGTGCTATGCATACTGCAGATACAAAAAGGGGGTGCGATTGTTTACTGGCTGATCTCAATATATAACTCGATATCTAGAGCATGCTGCCTTGTCTCCCATCCAGAAACACCTTCTTTGAAAAGGCTTGGATTGTTCTCGATATTAGTGTTTGAGCGATTAGAAAGGCTCTGAGAGTGAAGTTGCTCAGGTCGTTCGTTACCTTCCAGGTTCGTATTGACATACCCCACTTGCTTGACCGCCTTTGGCCTCAGGCTCAGAATCCACCTATTCCTAGGATTCTGCCTCAATTTCAAAGTTCCCCAGTCTCCAGAGCATCATCAAAGTAAACACAACCACAACGCTACTCACCCGGACAAAAGTGCGCGTTCGCCTCCGGTCGCCATTCTCTCACTCCCAAATGACGACAAACAGCCGTTATTCAAACACATCGATTCCAGAATAGTTGACTGCCGCCGTTCGCGACGCGCGACGTATCCACCATGTTTTCTGCTTCCAGCGCCAACACGCCTGTGGGCACTGTTCGTACCAGCAGACGACGGGCACGACCTGCTTCCAATGAAGGTTCCGGCCCCAAGGCCAAGAGGCAGAGAAGCACAATGACTGAACATACATTTGTGCCACCAGATGGACCCGTTGAGATGGAGGAAACCAAACCAAACCTCTTGAAATTGTCGCCAACATTAGCCAGGCGCGAAAGCCCTCCCATCGCCACCATTCCCACCAGGGATATTGCGGTCCGGGGTAAGAAGCAAAGATCTGGCGAGAGGATGATGAAAGAGGATGGGAGTGTCAATCTGGTAAGCTCCCTCGTGGGGTCGTGGAGCTGTTCGCATCCTTGGGAAGCCATGTACTAACTCACTTTTGCTTTCGTAGACCAAGAATGATACATATACCGTCAGCAAGCTCCCCGCTTTACCCGATTTTCTTCGCAGAGATGCCATGAGTATGTAGCAAGTGATCCGCTAAAACTGATGAAGCTAATGCTTTCCCCCAGGTCGTCAACATGGTGCAATCTATTCTGACAGCGGATATGCCCTCGCCCTCACCCATACCCACGCGATCGTCTGGCCTTATACTGCGCACGAAGCCTCGCCCGAATCCTTTTCTTTCGCCCTTCCCGAAGCCTCTAAGCATACATTCGACCCGCTGCCCTTGGGATCCCTGGTATCTGCTTCAGCATCCTCCGAGGAACCTGGACTGGTGGTAATTATTCCTAATACGGGAAAAATCACATATTGGGAGTCAATTGCAAGCGCGGCTACACTAAATCTACGACTGCAGCGAAATGGCGTCGAGGAAAAGATTGCTGGGATGATGTCGGGGGAAAAGGTTGTACAAATACTTAATGCAGAATCCGCTGGTTTTATGCTTGCTTTCAGTACTGGCAGAATTGCATTTATGACCGTCAGAGATGGGAACGGGAAGCCTAAAATCTCTGTGCAATTTCTTCGAAGTGGGAATGGTTCAGCAAATACCGGAATTTTTGGGAGTCTACGAAATGTGTTATCGAGCTCCTCCTGGCATGGTGAAATCTCAGCCATACGAGCTGGCCCATCTGACAGAACTGGCGAGAGAAATGTGGTACTGGCGACAAAGAAGGGCAAGATCCAGTCCTGGGATATACATAGGAGTGGGCATACCTCGATGATTGCGGAATCGGATTCAAGAGAACCAATTGTTTTGGCGATTAAGCAGGCGATACCATCACTAAACCATCTTCTTATTGAAACATTCGAACTTCTGGATATCGCGTATAAGCCGGAAAAGACGGAATCGAATTCAAGCACGGCAGTTGTTCGACGAGGCAAAAATGGAGGACAGCCACTTTTACTTTTGACTTCTTTGACTGACAGAAGTGTGTCCCACTACTCACTCGTCGAAGTTGTTCTAAGTCCCACTGAACTCATAATCGGTAGTATCCGCCCAATTAAGTCCTATGCAACACCTGTCGACCGGAATACAACTTCAAACACCCGACTCTATCTACCAGATCCTAATCTCGCTTTTGTTGTCTTTAATCTAGCTGTGGTGGTTGTTTCGTTAGCCAAACAAGAAGAATCGCCCGACTCGCAACTGATGGCTGAAAATCACCTTTACCCACACACCTTTGAAGATGTTGTAGACTTCAGCGGTGATCTCAATATTGAAATCGTTGGATCTGGAATGGAAAATCCCACCGCCCTCCAATCCACAAGTGGAGACCACAAAACTCGTCGATATAAAATCAAACAGCCATCTGCCGTTCTGCTTGTTCGCGGAGGTGGTGTAATACGAGTAGCCGCAAATGACGTTTCAAAATTACGCTCAGCCGAAACGGCTCCTCAAGTTACCGCAAAAACCAAATTAACTCAAGCAGTGTTTTATGGAACGCTTAGTGAAAATCCGATCAATTTTGCCGTGCGACCTGAGTCGGAATTTCCACCTCGGGAGGTAGCTGAGGCGGCTCTGGAATTAAGCGCTGATATCTTGAAATCCGAGATATCCAACATCCCGTCCTTGACAGCTTCGGTTGAGCAAAATCTTCGCTTACGGTCAGCCGCTCTTCATGAGCTTGCCTGCTATCTACAGTCTAGCGGAGTTGAACTTGATAGGGTTACGCGATGGAGGTTACTTTGGGACGCCGAGAAAATGGCAGCTGCTATGATTGTTTGGAAAAAGTATGATGAGTGTGTCAGTGAAAAACCAGCAGGACAAAAGCGGGGCCTATTGACAGAAGTTGTCGAGTTTATCCACGAGGACTACAAATCGAATCCAGTTACAGAAGCCGGGGAACTAGATCGAGTTCGATTTTGGTTCCTGAAAGATATTTGGAGGTTGGATATTGCGCTTCCGTGGGCATATCAAGTCATGAAATACACATTCCAAGATGGGGAGAAAGGACACGATGTTGTGATGGAAGTACTTAGCGAGGCCAATGATCTGGTCATTGGTGCTCTTCAAGGGGCTTTTGATTTCAGAACGGAAAATGTTTCCTTGTATGGGCTTGAGACTGAGCCACTCGAGCATGGCATATTGACTTCTGACTACGAGGGTCTTCCTGAATTTTGGACATCAACGCAATATCTAGTCGAGAATCTTAGGAAGCAGCCACGACTAGCTGCTGTCCTCCTAAAGGAGTATTGGGACAAGGGCGATCAACGGGAGGGCCAGCCTAGTGCTGCCGTACTAAGCAAAGTCCGAAATGAGCAGCATACATTGATCGATATGGCTATTCGATCGAATTACGAGCGTATTAGGTGGGCTTCAGTACAACAGGATCAGCAAATAAAAATTCAGGTCGACCTGCTTCAAGTGGCACAAAGCGAACTGGAGGAGGAAATCAAGGAGCTCTCAAACGCACTCGAGTTACCCGATGAGGCAATGCACTTGGCCGAACAACATCAAATGCTACCGACTCTAGCGTCAGTACTATTTTACGAACTCAAGGAAGGCGTATCAAACTTGGACGATCCAAATTTTGATCCGGAGCTTTGTCCGAATGTTCAGCGCCGAAATAACATGTTGCAGAATACAGTCAGCCATTGTTTCGAAAGATTCGGTATGAGATGGGCAAGCGCATACTATGAACTGGTTATTCAGACCAATTCCATGAAAGATCTCCTGGATGGATTTCCAGAAAAGTCACCGTATCTGACCCAATTCTTGAGAGAGAAACCAGAGTATGCCAAAATAGGATGGATACAGGAAGTCACTCGAGAGAAGGACTTTGACAAAGCATCACAGACTCTCTTAAATCTAGGGCTCCATCGGGAGCAAGACGCTTGGAGCAAGAAGATCGAATTGAGTATCGGAAAGCTGGCTCGTCTTTCTTGCAAAAGTTACAGCGAGGATCATGGTATCATCATTCCAGATGGCGGGAAGATGGAACTCCGCTCAACGCATGATCAACTTGCTCTCATCAAGATACAGGAAATTATCTATGACCACGTTCACATGACTATATCTAATGCAATCGACCAACTCGGAGAGGTTCAATTGGCAATGGAGACGTACGGAAACCAGAAGCAATTGAACAACTCGTCGCACTTCTACACGCTTTTGTCGGAGAACATGAATACGCTTGTGGAACACCGAGCTATGACTGGCCTGGAACTTGTCGATCTACTGTCACTTATGGGCGACAATGGTCCGGAAGACACACTACGACATCAGCAATTCTTTCTCGCTTTGAAGGCAATTCGACATGGTGTACCTGATAAAGGCGACAGCATTTTGATGCAGCGGGTGGTGTGGCGAAGATGTATGCTGAGAGATGATTGGGCAGCTCTTAACGACACGGAGGGAATGAACGATGCAGAAGCCGCTGAACGACTCGAAAGAACGGCCCTGTATCTGACATTCAGAGCATGTCTTAAGGATGGTAAGTTTTGTCCCCTCCAACCATTCTGGTTACGTCAGCTAACAGCACCAGATCTCCTCAGTAAGGATTCCGTCATCAAACCAATTAACCCTGAAGCTATCCTCGGTGCAGCAACGGACGAACTAGATCACCGCTTCGATCGTCTTGATTCAGGTGTCCGAGATACATTCTTCCGAGACTATCAACAGGAAGATGCGGCGTTCGAGTATCATATCACGCATCATCGTCTAGAGAAGTGGCATCAGGTTATTTTCGACCAGGCTCAGCGTGATTACAAAGACGAGTTGGCGAATGAGACTAGTCACGGGGTTGCGCACATGCGCGCATTGCTCCAGGCGGCTGAGAAGCGAATTTCTGATAAGGAGGCAGCGGAGGCGGAGAAGGCGGTGAGCTCGAGGAGGGTGTCAAAGGGAGCTGTTAATGGGCATGGAATTGCAAATGGAAATGGGAATGGGGTACTTGGGCATGGAAGGAGTTTTCGGAGTTCGGTGAAACAGTATTGAGTTTGTGTTTGATGAGATGAGAGATTCTTTTTTTTTTGCCAGCGGACATCTTTTTTGCTATTTGCTGTTTGTGTTTGCTTTGAGCGGAATGGAATGAAGCGGGCAGTAGGGTGGATGGGGGGTACTTGTAGGCCTCTTTGTATAATCTTTTCTTCTTTTTTCTTTTACAAAAGTTCTCTCATTCTCTCATGTCTCTGTGTTTTCTTTGGTGTTGTCGTATGTGCTACTGTGGCTTTGGAGAGCAGAGTATTCATTCAGAGATCACAAATTGTGTCCAAGGCTAAGGTTCGAGCTAGGGCGGAGGAGAGATGAAAGAAGAGATGTGACCCGGGTCTGGGAAGGAAGGCTCTTGTAATATAGGAATTCATGATATTTTCGTTTTGTCTTTGTCTTTGTGATGTGATTGTGATTGTTGTTTTGTGGATTAGTCGGTGGGTTTGGGGTGGGTGTGGGTTTTGAGATTCTTTGGGATAGGGTGGTTAGATGGATGGATGGATGGATGGATGGATGGATGGTTAGTAATTGGGGTTAGGAGGAGGTTGATGGAGATAGAGGGAAATGGAGATAGGGAGATGGAGAGGAGTTGTAAATAGTATCTCTTTTTTCTCTGATTGTTCTAGGGTGAATATGTGTTAGATATAAAGATAAAACATAATAAGCTAAGGGAGCTAATCTATAGTATTTAGTATTACTTATACGTTATTTATGATTATAAGTAGCTTACTATTATTATTTATAGTAGGTTATTTAGGTACATAATATAGTATAGGTAGTACTAGTATAGTATATAAGGGTTTTAGTTTAGCTTTTTTCTTTTAGAGGGTTAGATATTATTTATACTAGGTAAATAGAACTAATTATATAAGAAAGAAAAGATAGCTAAGTACTTTATAAGTATAAGGTAAAATTAATAGATAGTCTTTATCAAGTATATATAAGAGAGTTTAGGTTTTTTGGTTTTTTCTTATCTTCTTTTTATATCCGGCTATATAAAATCCAAGACCTAGAAAAGAAAAAAGAAGTATAGAAACTAGAGTTTGGTACGTCGTAGTCTTTGAACCCTTTCTACGAGTACGGTACTTATATACTTTACCCTTTCTCCGGGCCGCCTTCTGTAAATTACTCGGGACATAACCTAACGGAGAATACTTAAGGATCGTCTTCTTCTTTTCGACTTTTGAGTTACAGTACACTTTCAAGTTATGAAGGAAAAGTGGGAACGAGAGAGGTCCAAGCAGATTTATTCTTTTCGGTCTCGAATGGTTGCAGTGCCAAGGAATGGAGAAATCCTTGAGTCTCGGGTTGTTCTTGTAAACGGTACGAAGGTGGATCGGGCTGGGAGTGGAAGGTGCTTGATGGATTCATTGAATTGGGAGACGGAGGAGAATCTCGATGCTAAAACCGGCCCGCGGCATAAAGATGGAGTTCTTGTGGTTGTGTTTGGAGCTTTGGTGGTGGATAGATGGGATGGGAAGGTTGGGGCTGGGTGGGGGTGGGGGTTGGAATAGGCGCGTGGTGGTGGGTGAGTGGTTCACACCGCTTCGTATATTGGTTGATGTGTTGTGCAGTGCGGTTTGGTTTTGTTTGAGATGTGACGAATTGAGAGATAATCGGAGGGGAGAGATAAATATCCGCGTTGTTTTTGTGACTGCGGTGAGTTGGGGACGGTTAGCTGGGAGTGATGTTGATCGTACCTCGGCAGTGCTTGTGCCTTTTTTTCCAAGACGGCTCTCTTCCGCGTCGTCGAGATCTGGAGAAAGCAAAGAATGACGAGAAGGGAAGTGTAAGTGTCCTCGTATTTGTCAACAACAATGGCATTGCCTGTTGCCTCTCTAAAAACAGATGGAACCAGAGTTAGGTCTTCAACCCGTATCTTGTGGGTTCTTTGGGAGGTGCATTATCGGATTTTTGGACGATGCACACCAAGGGATTGGGAGATGTAGCAGGTATTTCTGGGTTGAGAGCACTCAGCCCCCCTGAGGTGTACGAGTCCCAGATGTATCAAGTACCAGATATACCCAGATATGCTAGATGGGGCGATACCGGAAGCCGGTACTGCAGTAGAACCGTACCTGATACTGGGTATCACCAGTACAGTATGCGTATGAGTATGGGGAAACGGACAAGCAGCTGTGCTGTCAGGTACGGTAGCGTATGGCTGTGTTGTGAGCTGGCTGTAGTACGAGAGTACGGCTGTGTGTGGCACTGGTACCTGGGTACTAGGTAGGTAGGTAGATACGGAGATGTATACAAAAGGAGCCTACTAAGCCTTTATCTAGGCAAGTAAGCGTAGTAGCGTCCACCAGACGTCTAGGAACAGATGTTGGCGCCAATGACTTTCCCCTGAGACAAGGAGCTGGAGTTGGCGGTAATTGTAACTGTAATTGTAGAATTCTCCGTACTGCTCTGTTTACTTCTTGCTTGTTTATGGATGTGTATGTGCTCTAGCCCTCGGCATCAACATGGCATACACCTCCGGATCATACACAAAACACAAAACACAAAACCACTCGGCCGAGCCGTGTATTGTATAGATTGTCTTCATGTTCATGAATAATGAATGTGAAAGATGGCCTCCTTCCGAGGTCTGGCCGACTAAGCGGCGAGGAAGACGGAGGCAGAGGCAATTGGCTTTGGGGAATCAGTGTTTTCGATAGACTTCAAAATGGATGGCGGCGATGTCGTGAGTCTAGATGTCGGAGTCAATAATAGAGTAGTGTTTGGTGGCGAGGTGGCTATGCTTTTACCTTTATGTGCTAGTGAGGTACGGAGTATCCATATAGGTACCGGTACTCGCGTCCTCCTGACTTTTAGTTTGGGCAGCGCAGCCACCAGAGTTCGAGTTCACCTGCGCGTCGGTCACTTCGACGACAGCGCCAGTGCCAGCCAGTCGAGCCAGCGCCAGTGCCCCTTCTGCCCCTTCTGCACCCCTTGCACTAAGGTGGCCGTGGTCTCTGCGGAGCCAAAGAAGCCAAAGAAGCCAAACTCTACCCTCCTCCTCCCTACTCGAGTACTTCAAGTACCACCAGAATATTTCTGTCAATTCCGTCCAAAATCACTATCATTTCTTGACATTGCCTGCCCGCCTCAAACCAGCTGCACTGGATGATCGTGAATGATCGCTCGCCGCTCCAACGTCCCAGTCCAGTCTTCAACGTGCGCTGTCCCTGAGACCTTCATCCTCACCTGCTCGCCGCACCCTCCACTTCCACCACCACCCCCGTCGCTCCCTGGCCTGCCCCGTGCGGCTTCCCGATTCGCTTCAGTGAGCTCCGCCCAATTTCAGGTTCAACCTCATATCCGACTGGGAACGATCTTGCAAATCAGAGCAACACCTTTCTCTTGTTCAACGCCATCCCGTCAACAGCGACCGCCAGATTTATCGTCCCCCCGAGATATTTACTGGCAACGGGCCCACGACGCACGAGGTGACAGTCAATGCTAACATCTCGAAGAGCCGCCCTCGCGTCTTCACCCTCTTCTCGCCCCTAAAGCCTCACCTGAGGCTCACGCTTCGCTTTCTGCTTCTCGACTCGGCCACGCCACCATCAATCCTCGACGGCCGCCGATCGACTCTCACGCTCATTTCACCGTGGAGTTCGACGACGAACTCGATCTTAGCATCGTATCATGGCTTCATCATCGTCAAATGTCGTGGGTGTGCATTATCGGGTGGGGAAGAAGATAGGAGAGGGTTCGTTCGGTGTGATTTTCGAGGGGACCAACCTTCTGAACAACCAGCAGGTTGCCATTAAATTCGTACGTACCCCTCGCGGCCATCGAGACGCCATTATCAGCATCACGAACATGGCCATCGATCAATTGACGTCGACTGACCCTCTTCCAGGAACCTCGCAAAAGTGATGCACCCCAGTTACGAGACGAGTATCGAACATATAAAATCCTTGTTGGCTGCCGTTAGTACACCAACAATCATATGCAGGGTCCTGGAACTAACGTTGAGCAGCCGGTATTCCTAATGTTTACTATTTCGGTCAAGAAGGTCTTCACAATATCTTAGTGATTGACCTGCTCGGCCCGTCTCTCGAGGATCTCTTCGATCACTGCAACCGCAGATTCTCGGTCAAGACCGTGGTCATGGTAGCGAAGCAAATGGTATGTGATAATGTTGTGCTAATGGATGATATGTACTAATCATCGCAGCTGTCGAGGGTTCAAACCATCCACGAAAAGAATTTGATCTACCGTGATATCAAGCCCGACAACTTCCTCATCGGCCGACCAGGAACCAAGTCTGCAAATGTGATTCATGTGGTAGATTTCGGTATGGCCAAACAATATCGAGACCCAAAAACAAAGCAACACATTCCTTATCGCGAGCGAAAATCTCTTTCTGGTACCGCCAGATATATGAGTATCAACACACATTTGGGTCGTGAACAATCTCGGCGAGACGATTTGGAGGCATTGGGACACGTCTTTATGTATTTCTTACGCGGTGGTTTGCCATGGCAGGGACTGAAGGCTGCTACCAACAAGCAAAAGTACGAGAAGATTGGAGAGAAGAAGCAAACCACTGCCATCAAGGACTTGTGTGATGGGTTCCAGGAAGAATTCAACAAATACTTGAGTTACGTCCGCAATCTTGGATTTGAGGATACCCCCGACTACGACTACCTCCGAGATCTTTTCACTCAAGCATTGAAAAATACTGGTGAAGTGGAAGACGGCGAGTACGATTGGATGAAGCTCAACAATGGAAAGGGATGGGAGGCAATGAAGCAACATCCTTCTCAACATATGCTACACAACCAGAATGCGGTCCCAGGAGCATCTGCTCGAGAGCTTCATGGTACTACAAGAGGAGGAAACACCACGCCAGGTCACCTCACTGCCGCCCGTTTAAACGCCGCGCAGCCCCCGCCCCCATCCCCAATCAAACCGGGGATGGGAAAATCGCGCGATCGACCAAACGCCCAAGGCGGGTTGGTCCCCAAACGTACGAGCGGAGCGGCGGGGGGACTCCACGACGTCGCTACTCCCACAGGCTCAACCCAGGCGCAGTTCCAGAACAGTTCCAACAACTTACCACAAAGAATGACGCCCCAGCCAAATATGAACGCCCAGGCTCAAAATAGGCCAAGTCAGGAACCAGCTCCAACTGGCTTCCAGAAGCTCATGAAGACGTTGTGCTGCGGTTAGTAACATATCACAACAGATAGGAAGCTGCAGAAACTGACCATCATTAGGATGAGCACGTATCCATAAATAGATTACCACAACTTCACAATTTCCGTCCCGACTACTCTCCATCCAAATCTCTTTTCTCAGACGGCGTTAATGTCATAAAAATCCGCCATCGAAACCCCCTTCTAATCACTATACTCTGCAATCGGGAGCAGAATGCCATACGCCCTTCCCTACTGCTCTTAGCAGATACGACTTTCGTTGTTTGTCAAATAAATGTTACAGCTCCTAAATCGACGAAGCTCCTTTTTTCCGTACCAACCAGAATCGTTCCCATGGGTTCTCTCTTTCCAGGCGTACGGTTTAATGTCCTCAGAAACTACTTCAAGATTAATTATTTTGACTGCTCTTCCTCATACAACAACTTTCGTGTAACCCCATCCCTCAAATCGACAAATAGCATGGCAGGGACCTCTTCTCTTTTATTGACGGCAGAAAGAAACTAAAATTGAGGAAAAGGATCCAGTCCAAATTCGGGTTTCCTGTTTGTAATGGAGCTCCATTTTTGGTTGTTTCTTGATTTTTTTTCTCTCTCTTGCTCTGCTCTCTCGCTCTCTTTTTTGTTTTCTTGCATCATTGGAAAGGGACTCATGAAATAGTTTTTTATCATTGAAGGCTGCTTCTTGTGGTGTTTTTTTCTTGCTGCTTTTTTCCCTTCATTTATGTTGGGGGAAAAACGCAAGACTGGCGAATGCAAGGCGAAATGGGGGGGAGCTGTGTTTGAAATAGATGCTGCATGGGAGGAACTCACCTTTTTTCTTTTTTCTTGTTTTTGTGTGATAGAAGTTGGGGTGGTTGTGGTTAGTGGTAGTGGTTGGTTGGTGGTGGGTGGTTCTACAGTTTCTCGATGAATGGAAAAACTCTTTTCAACATTTTGATGTGCCTTGTGTGCCTTTTTTTCTATTTACGAGTACGGTACGTATGTCTATTTTGAGATGTGAGATGAGGTAAGATGAGATGGGTGGGTGGATTTTAAGAAAGAGAGAGAGTTGCTGGGTTGGGATTTCTTAATTGAGGAGGGGGAAGGGAGAGGGAGAGAGGGGGGTTTTTTTGGGCGGATTGAGTTGGATTTGGATTTAAGAATGAGTAGATACATGATAGCTGGAGGTGTTGGGATGCTGGGGAAAGGTGATATTTGTGATATCGTCTTTTCTGAGGGGGGTAGGGGGTGTGTGAACGACGTGGGAGGGTTGAGGAGTTGTGATGAGATGGTTGCACGTTATAGTACGTTGGGTAAAGTACAGTATAATAGTATTGACTCTCAGGAAACTCACTCTTGGGTTTGCTGATACCCCTACGAGGCTACGAGGACCACGGGATTTGCAGTCTTGTAAGATTTACTCGGATTTGGGAAACGCACGAGTCTATATGAGTAGATTTCTAGGCATTAGTAGGTCTTTTACACCAGGAAGAACTTGTACGGAGTAAATCGGGTTTGTGATGTTTTTTGGTTTGTTTTCATTATTTTGATTTTTGATTTTGATATAAAGTCTTGTTCGTTGTTCTTGCCTGTTCAATTCGTGCTGCGTTTCATACGGACCCGATCATTCGCTTCATACTGTATTCCATTCTGCGCCTCGAACCAAAACTACCACCCCTCATTCAGTATCTTACAATGGAGGAGGTAGGTCATTTGATCTCTTCTCTTCGTCTCATTCGTTGAGAGACATGCCAAACCAGACCCGACCTGACCTCACCCCTTGAGAAAGAAGAAACATGTATGGGTCCTCATTCAATGCTGACCTTTAACTGAACTAAGTAAACAAACATAGCCTCCAAATTCGAAAAACCTTCGACGTATAGCAAAGGGGGGTTTAGGTTAACTTTTGCTTGATGAAGAAGGCGCGGAGGTGAGTGAGTTGCCAGGCACAGGTTACGCCTAGGACGACGAGTTGGATGAGGGTCCAGCGGACTACACGGGCGTTGGTGGTTTCGGATTGGTCTCTGAATTCTGCTTCTCGTTCCTATTTCACTTCATTAGTATCTGTTTGTATACTTCCAGAATCGATATTATCTGGCAATGTAAAGACATCCAAGAATCCAAATCCTCCATGTCCAATCCTTCAGCCAGATATAAAAAGAGATATAACATACCCGTTGGAATACCTGCTCCCGTCGAATATCCTGCAGTCTCCCATTCAAATCCTTCACCCTCTGTACGATATCGTCGATCTTGCTTTTATCTGTGCTCTCAATCGCACTCGTAGCTCCAATCACCAAATCGAGAGTCAGTTTGATACCGCCCGAGGGATGGAGAACAGACAGCCAGCCCGAGTTCCCGGATGTAGACGAGGGCGTGAAGCAGATCTTGTGGTCGCCTGAATCGGCGGCGCTGAAGGTGAAGCGGCCGGAACTGGAGCCTTTTTGAGATACCACGCGGTGGTCGGAGTCGAAGACTTCCTGGGAGGGTTGTTAGTAGATGTTTTATTTGGTATGGGGTTGAAGGAAGGAGAGAATTACATCAACAGAGATAAAAATGTTTAGTCCGTCATGTTTACTCCACGTCTTTCGGTTCTCGTCATATTCCTCTGCTGTGTAGTGTCCTACTACCAAGGTATCCTTGGGTAGCTCCTCGAAGAAACATTTCGGCGCTGTGCCGTCGATGTAGAAGTATAAAGCTTGAACGGGGGCGAGCAGGGCGCCCAGAGAAAGGAGGGGAAGTATCGATCGCATTGTTTCACTCTTCTTTTTTTGTGCCTTTGACAATCGGGATGCGGTTGATGTGGTTGATATCTCGCGTTGGATAGGAGAGCCTCGCCTCGCGTGAATTCGGCCAGATTGCCAGAGGAAAGGTGCACGTGAGACGAGGCTGCGTCTTTTTTGGCGGCAGCTTCTCAGCCCTGGCAAACGCGCCCAACATGACGAGGCCATGAACCTTTCGATCCATCAATAACTATACCACCACCACCAAACCCATCGACCTCACGACCGCATATCCGGGACCTGGCTGCGAAGAATTAGTTTCAATATGACGTCCCACGATGTTCGCGATATGTTGGATCTCCCACAGGAAGGCGCTGCGAGACCCGTCAAGAAACAAAAGGTCGCTGCCCCGCGCCCGGTTCTCAAGGGACTTGCGCGTGAGGTCCAGAATCTGAGTGGGGATAATCCGATCGCGATTGTGCCGGAAGGTTCGATTTTCAAAAAGAGACGATTTGCGAGTCGGAAACCGGCTGCGAAGTGGGAATTGAGACCTTTTAGGAATTCGGCGAGGAGTGACGATTCGTTGATTCTGAGGCATTGGAGGAGGCTGGATGAGAAGAGGAAACCGCCCCCACAACCTGCGGGAGAGAATGGAGAGAGTGCGACACAGACGATGGAGGGAGTAGTGGGAGGGGAGGAGCAGATGGAGGACTCGGGGTTTGCGAAGTTTAATGTTCAGGTTGAACTTTTTGATTACTCGCCGGAGGAATACGAATCGCGGCTTCAATCTGAGGACTGGACTAAAGACGAGACGGATTATCTCATGAAGATGGTTTCACAGTTCGATTTGCGATGGCCGATTATATGGGATCGATATGAATATGAACCGCCTATCCCGGAACAAGTTCCCAACGAAGCAGATGGCAATGCGAGAGCGATTATTGTTGCGCCCAAGACACGATCGATGGAGGATTTGAAAGCGAGATATTATGCTGTTACGGCTACGATGATGGTGATTCGGAAACCACCTATCAAGATGAATAGCGCCGAGTTCAGTCTTCACGAAGTGATGTTGAATTTCAACCCCGAGCAGGAGAAAGCCAGGAAGATATTTGCAGAGAATTCATTCCTACGAACGAGAGAGGAGGCAAGAGAAGAAGAAAGTTTACTTCTTGAATTAAAACGAATCAACGCCCGATCGGAGAGGTTTAGCGATGAGAGACGAGAATTATACGCCCGCTTAGATGCTCCATCAAGTTCCAGCCATACCAACAACTTCACCAGTAGTGTGGGACTTGGTCAATTATTACAACAACTCATGTCCGTGGATAAATCCAAGAAACAGCGAAAATCCATCATGGGCGGCGAGGGAATCAGTCCTGCGGGTCCTAGCGGTCCAACCCAACAAAATCCCGATCACAGAAGAGAAAGTTCCGCTCGAGAATCCATCAGTGGACCTTCTGCTCCAAATAACAAGAAAGGTCCTCCCAACCCAGCTGAGCGACGTCAACTCTCCAAGGAGGAAGAGGAGATGTACGGTGTTTCTCGCCATGAGAGAATCGGAACCAGTGGACCTGCCTTCCGTCAAGAAAAGATCTTCAAACCTCTCCTGGCGAAATCCATGAATCAACAGAAGATCATCAATAACGTGCTCACGGAATTGGAGATTCCTCCTCGACTCATAATGCCGACTGCCGATGTGGGAGAGGCGTATGATGGTCTGTTGACGAGTATCAATAATCTTCTGGATTGTAGGAAGGTGGCTGATAAGTTGACGGCTGAGATTAATATCGCGAGGGCACAGAAGGCGGAACGGGAGAGGTTGGCGAGGGAGAGGGAGAACGCGGGGGAGGGTGGTGATGTGGGTGCGGGTGCGGAGACGGCGGTTGGTACGGGTGGCAAGGGGAATAGTGGTGCGTCTGGGAGTGTGAATGAAACTGCGAATACTACTACGACTGGACCTGGACCTACGACTGGAGAGCCTAGGAACGAAGAGAAAGCGGGGAGTCCGACGGCTAGTGTGAAGGGGGTTGCGCACAAGAGGAGTGCGAGTGTGATGAGTGCGGTTAGTGATAAGAGTGCGAAGAGGCAGAAGAAATAGGACTCTCCTTTTTTGATTTGATTCGATGAAAACTCTCGTTGAAAGGTTGTATTATTATAGCCTTGTTTTTTTGTAGATTTAATCATGAATGAATTGTGTTGATTAATTGTATTATATTATAAATCAATAAGCAATAACTGTTTGTATCTTCGGGTTACTACTATATATTTTTGCTTTTACTATTTACTGTTTACTCCTATCTAATCATAAGGCTTTTGAGATAGTACCTAGGGGTTTAGGGGTTTAGAGGACTTTACTATTTACTTACTAATCAACTACGGAAGTACTTATACCTACACTTATACCTATTTGCACCTTACTATTAATATCTACCTATCTCCTCCGTAGTACATATCCTACATGTAGCGTGAGAACAAAATAATCACTTAATCAATTAGTAATCGACTAAATTATAATTAAATTAATTAGAATTAGATTAGGAATTTTAGGTAATTAAATAGACTAAGAGGCGTTTATTTAATCAGATTAATTAGATTAATAGTATATATTTTAAAGTACTACTAATATAGTTAGAGAAGCTTTTAAAAGAATAATAAAGAGAGAAATAAAAGTAAAGATATAATAAATAATTTAATAAGTAAGAATAAGAAACGTTCCTATAAACTAAATATTATAACTATTATATAAAGACTTATTCTACCTAGTACCTATATTATTTAAAATAAAGCGAAAAAAAGCTAAGCAAGGAAATATTCTAGTTATACCTATACTTATTACTTATTACTTATTCCTTATCCCTTCCCTCTAGCCTCGAATCTCTAATACTATTCCCTCTACTACTACTAGAAACACCCTCTTATAGCTTATACGTAACCCTAATAAAGGATAGAATACTGAAACTTAGTAGTATTAATAATACTACTACTATCGCTTTAATTACTTATATTCTACTAATAAAATACCCGAAAACGCGCCGCTAAATACCTAGGTACTATGTATATAAGTACCGGCTTATTAAGAATAGAACTCGACGTAATTATACTAATTACGCTAGTATATAATAGATAAGAGGATTACGCTTTTAAAAGAGTTATATATTAGACTTAATTACTAATAGTAATTAATAACTAAGTATATAATACTCGAAGACCTTTACTTATTTTAAATTTAATATCTAGTTATATAAAGAAAGGTTTATTTTCGTATTCTTTTATTAATTATAGTATATTTTATATCTAAAAGTTATAAAAATATTAGATTACTAAAGTCGCTTAGTATAGTATACGGTTTAGAGTGTTTCTAGTAGTAATAAAGGGGATAGTACCTAGCTTTCTTTCTTAAAACAACTCCGCTAGGCTAGTACTATATATATATATTATACTAAAAGTAAGAAGTATTTAATATTTATACTTACCCTTCTCTATCCTTACCCCTTCTTCTCTATCTCCGCTACTTCCTCTTCTTATAACGTATAGACCGCGAACCGCGGTTATAGGATACGGTTATATAGTTATATAACTCGGCGGCCGCCGAGCCTCTATACTTAGCCGGCTAGATAGTTTAGCTAGTTATCTAAGTTTCTTTTATACCTTTATACCGTACTATACCGTACCCTTAATACTTCTCTTTCTTTTTATCTATACCTATAACTATCCCTATACTAGCGAGAGTACTAGGAGTATTCTTTATAATAATTAGAATCTCTCTTTTCCTTTCTAGAGCCTTAGAAAGAAGTAGAAGAACTATACTATGTAGTTAAAAGAAGGAGATAAGTATAGTATACCTATCTAAAATAAAAAAAAGAAGGAGAGGTTAAATATTAAAAAAAGAGTAGGAAAAAACTACTAAAATAAAATATAAAAATAAAGTTATTTATAAGTAAGTAAGTTTATATTAAGATATACTAGATTACTAGGTTTAAAATATCTTAAGAGATACTTTTACTTTAACTTCTATGTTGGGAATACAGGCCTACTCGAGTAGAATAGAGGTTTCTGGGTTCTGGGTTTTGGTGATGATTCTTGTTCTTGTTATCATACATGAAGCTGTGAGCTTGAGGCTCCAGCTTTTGCACTAGTACCAAAGTGGTCTAGTGCAGCCACGTGATTAAAACCACCTTTACGTCCCGACACTGGCAATTCTTCTTTTTATGGCTACTGAATACAAATGGAAAAGAAAGAAAGAAGTGAAGACAGAAAGAAGCAAATTATATTTGTCTTTGAGTGTGAATTTGAAGCGTCCAGGTGCCTTCTGGTTCATCTGGCATTGGTGGCAGTATTTAGTAAGGTGGTGGACTGCTTTTGCCTCAATGTCGTGTCCTGCCCGTTGAAGAACCTTGATA
>UNPT01000454.1:0-38647 GCA_900536445.1 Hymenoscyphus occultus
TGGTAGAACTGATCCATTCTTAGAATACTAAGGTGAAGAGCTAAGACAGCTCTGAACGATGCTAATATACAGGATTCTGCCAGGCGGTGAGAGCTCACGTGGCAGGTCTGGAACCAGAACTGTCACACCATGTGGCAATACATACCGTTGTGGCTAATACGTTTGCGGAAGCCCCTCCGGATCTCTTTGTATATATTTTCTGAAAGAAGTATGTTTTCAAGCTCATCCCTTTGTGATCTCGTCGTCCTTGTCGAAGAGCGAAATTCTCTTTGTGGCAAAGCTTATGTCTTTCTTACCCAACATACAATTGAAACCTCACATCACATCCCGCAAGTCTTCGAAAATAGATGCATCTTTTATGAAGTTCGACCATTGGCTACACCCATTTGTTTCTTCGACATCTTACATTGGGATCTAAGCTTCGACTCGTGAATTTTAACAGCTTTGAGCTGTAGAGCTCCCTGAGTAGTCAGTTCAGAATACTCGATTAGCACGAGTGCGAGAGTAACGACTCCAACGAATTCAAACAACACGATGGCGGATACATCGTCAGCACCTCAACCAACTTCGGAAGGTTCTTCGCAAAATGTAGCATCCCAGAACTCGCCTCAAAGTGGATCAGCCTCGCAGAATACACAAGAAGAATCTTCAAGCGTACCAGTGCAAGAGAGCACATCATCAGTGCCCGAAGCCACATGGACTTGGCGTCAACTGGAAGCCGAAGCCAGAGCGGCAGCGGGGGCGGAAGGTGTAGAGACCGCAGAAGAAGAAGTACCGGCAGTACCAGCAGTTACAGAAGCAGCAACATCACCAGCTCCCCCAGGAGGATCGCCGTCAGGATCATCCTCAGAGCCTCTGAACCCGCCAACCGAGCGCTGGGGAGTACTCAACGAAGCCGCCACTCTCAAGGTTCAAAAATGGCTCGTTTTCTTCTTCCTGTTGATGTTCTTCCAATGGGTATACGGACGTCGACTGGTTGGATGGGTATACTATGGTGTCGAGTGGTTCAAAGCCGTTCGAGGGATCGAATCGATAACCGAGAAATGCCATTATATTCTGCAGGAACAGAATATGTGGGAGAGGACACGGCATGATGTTGATTGGTACCGACGGATGACTTGTGAGGGTGATAGATATGGGAGAGTGATGAGGGATTGGCTTTGGTTTGTAAGTGTTTTGCTTCTGATGAGGAATGTAGAGTTGAATGCTAATTGTTTTGTGAATAGGCTGAAGGTGGTGTCATCGCTTGGACGGGTTGGGCCCTACTCAGTAACGGAGGGTGGCGCGACCCGGGAACACTTCTTGAAGTGTTTAAAGACCACTTTATCTTCAAGGTCCCAGGGTTCCTTTGGCGTGTATTCAAGGCAATTACCAAAGCTATCATCAAGTCAGTTTTGAGCACGGCCATGTTCCAGTTCAAGACAGTTGGGGCCTTCCTCTGGTTTTTCTGGCACAAAACTTCACCCCAGGGCGACTTTTTCGACATCTTTAGCCCGTTGTGGACTCTGCTGGTATGGATAGTCTTTACATTCCAGAGTGGCGCGAAGGGTATGCACCAATACGTTATTGCCAAGGAGAATCCTAATGCGTTTTACCTGCTCTTCGGCTCTATTATGGCTCTCAATGCTGCTGTCGACTTGATCCGAGCTTTGGATAAGGACACTTGGGGAACCATTTTTAGTCCTTCCTCGTGGACGTTAAATGGAACCATTGCATTCTTTTTCAACATAGCGTGGAAACGCTTAGGAAGCTTTAGATGGCTAAGCATACCGGGTTGGTTTCGTCTTGGGAGGGATATTTTCATGGGAGTCATAGGCTTAATTCTCTACAACTCGTTCATGTCTTTTTGGGTAAGTGGTTGTTTACCCTGTCGGATACTACTTAACTGATTTCATATTCCAGATAATTGCAGCACGAGTCCAGGGTAGAAAACGCTTCAAGAACGTAACAACCGTTTCTTTTCTGAAGGACGTTTGGGGCTACTTGCTTTGGGGCCTCACGGAGGTTTATAAACGTATTCCTAGTATGCCTCGTATTCCTGGTCTCCCCGCCCCTCGGTTTCCTGACCTTCTCCACTCTAGGGTCCCAGAAAATATCTCGGGGTACCTACAACCAGTAAGTAGCTCTGGATATACAGTTTCTTGTAAGGCAACATCAAAAGCTAACTTATCCTCATAGATCGCCAACGCGACCTCGCTCTTTGTAAGAGACAGGTCCGGTTCCGCCTGGCAGGCCATGAAAGGAGTTCAATTTCAGTTCGGTATCCCCAATATCTCTTTCGATAAAGGGATCAAAGGGTTTATTGTGAGATGGTTTTTCTTGGAGTGGTTCATAGCTGGTGCCCCCATCATACTCCATGTACTTCTCATGCGAGCCATGGACAGGTATCAGATGCCTCGAGGGTGGTCGTTCCTCACTCTTCCTCCACTACTCTATCCAATCATGCTCACCAAGCCTTTCAATGCCACTCGGAACCCTGGAATCGACGGTGGTACTCTCATTAAACCTCAAGGCCTACCGTTCAAAAGGCTACTTCCTCGTATTTTCATGGCGACTTCTGTATCTGTATTGCTCATCGTTTTTCCTTATTCTTCTTGGGCTATACAGGCTTCAAGGAATTTAGCATCGAAGGTCCCCTTTTTTAGGGCACTATTGTTGGAGACCATCGAACTTTATGCACGAAACCGAAAGCGGTCTGTCTTTTTTCCGTATATTCTTCTTACCATTGTCTTGTTTATTGCGCACCAGTCGCGTTGTAAAAATTGGTTGTTAGGGATGTCAGATGACGATGATGAACCCTGGCCGCCGCCAAAAATTAGAGGAGATGGAGGGGGTGAAGGGGGTGAAGGGGGTGAAGGAGATGGAAGTGGTGGAGGAGATGGAGAAGATGGAGAAGATGGAGGAGTTCGTATCTATGGTTATAATGGAAGAGAAGGCGGTCCTGATGGAAGTGGTGAAGATGATTTCCCGCCAGGTCTCGTCGACCGTGGGATTTTCATGAGTGCTGAAGCGGATGGTATTTTAGTGCCTAATTCAGACATGCCCCGCCCACCGGATGCGCTTGGTCGGGCGATTCGAGATCAGAGATATATAAACCTTGGATACATTCCATTCATAGATTTCAACCCAGTGACACCGGAAGATACACGACTACCATCAGGTGTGCTATTGAATCGGCCAAGGTTTTTCCCAGGGAATATTGACGATCGCTACCCAGCAATCGTCAATGCTATTCGTCAAAGATATCCAGGAAGATATTATAGAAATGAGAATCACATAAGCGTGGCGGAAGAGCAAGATCGAAGATGGATAGAACTTGGATATATTCCCTATATAGATTTCGACCCAGTTCTCGCTGAGGGTACGTTGCTACGCGGCGCCGGCGAAGAGACCGAATATTTGGGGCGGCCACCACCTAATTACGACCCGGGACCAATGGTAGATCGTTTCCAGCGAATCTATGAAAATCTCCTTCGATTAAACAATCGAGATTATGAGTGGAATCGAGCTCTTGACTTGCAACCACCGCCTGGATTTCCAATTCAACCGTCTACTTCTGCGGCCTTTGCAGATCAAGATCTCATCAACACTGGACTCTTTCCATACCGAGATTTCGAACCATCATCAGCTGAGGGTACACTACTACCATCAGGTATTGTGTTGAATCGGCAAGACGTTGCGACATCCCCATATATAGAAGACCGAACGCCTTCTTCCACTCAACCCCGTTCTCCCACTCGAGTTGGGAGAGATCAAACATATATAAACAATGGATTCCGTCCGTATATAGATTTCGTGCCAGAGTTGCCCGAGGGTACACGACTACCATCAGGTTATGTGTTGACTCGGCCAGATGGTGCACCAGGCGACGACCCTCGGCCGAATCTCAATGCGGGAGCCGAAGCTCCAGCACCTGCAGTTGACGATGAAAGCGAGCCAGCAGGAGTAGGGTTAGACAGGATAGCCGTAATTAGAGAAGGTCGAGGAGAAAGTCCAAGAAGTGGGAGTGGAGATTCAGATGAAGATTCAGAGGGAAGCGTGATGATATTTACCTAGCAATTATCGTTGTCACCTGCCATGATATTATTGACCGCAATTTTATCACAAAGTACCTTGGTTTCCTGCGCAACCAACCGGGGTTCCAGCCAACCAGGAATGTATATCGCGGGGGCAGGGACAACGATATTCTGGCAAATGTTTAACGTACCTTTACTTCTTGTAGCTGCAACTTTTCTTTCTTTCTATTATTGGGGACTGAATATATCTTTGGTGTGGACGAATAGAGGATTGTTTTGGGGGAGTTTCATAGGGTTTCTGGAGTTTTGGGTCGCTGCATTTCGTCGTTTTCGTTATAATATGGGAAGGGGTTGTTTACATCTCGAAGATTGTGCTTGTGATTTGTCCTTGGGGAAAAGGGAGCGAGAGCTGAGAAGAGCGAACCGTCAGTTGAGAAGTCGGGTGCGTCGGTTGGAACAACAGATTAAGCAACTTGAGGAAACAGAGCAGGAAGCTGTGCAATACAAGATCGAAGGTGCTTCTCTAGGCTCGGAACAAAATCAACATAGCGGAGAAGCATCAGAACGAATTGGTGGGGATCCACATCTCGAGGAGCGAGCACAATCTAGAGAACCATCAGCTTTCTCAAACATCCTACAGACATTGTTGGGGAGATTTGGTTTGGTGGACAGTGGCTGGACTGATCAGAAAATAAGAACCATCATGGAATCACACACGGATGAGGTCAAAATAGTTCTGAACCGCTTTCATCAAGACGAAATTGCCGAACTACAGCAACAGTTTAGTGATCAATTGACTAGGGAACGTGAGAGTGCCGCTAGAAAACTTAAAGCAGCAGAGGAAAGATATCAAGAACTCCAAGTACAGAATCTAACTCCGGAGGCAGTCGGAGGACAGGACAAGCAGAACAACGAGTGTGGAGCAGTAAATAAAGAACAAGAAAATGAGAATATCACTGAGGAGTACGAGGAGCTCAGAGAAGATTACGAAATGGAAGTTGACGAAGAGCCCCTCGAAGAGCCCCTCAAAGAACAACGAGAATTAACTTACTTAAGAAATTGTCTCGGCCGCATTTCAACGACTGTGCTCGCAATTGCTCGTAATCAAGATATCAACATCCCAGAAGGGTCAATACCTAACTGCGAAGACATAATACACATGCTCGAAGTCTACAATGACGTTCGGGAGGAGTTCCTGGCTTTGTACCGCAGTGTAGTTGACTCACTGCAGCTACTCGGACAAGAACCTCCACAAGAGTTGCCAGTAGCAGAACTGATATCCTCTTATATTGTTGAATCTGTGGACTTGATCAGGATTGCCGAAGAGCAAGCGCAAGATGGAGGTATTGGGCAAGGCAGAAGCAAGTTGGTCGATGAGCTTCAGGGAAGAATCCGTGCTTTGGAAAGGACAATCACCAATCTCCAGGCGGAAAGAAAAGCTCTTTTGGCCCGGCAATCAACGATTGAACCAACCGCTCGAGCATGGACAACCTCCTCAACTGCTCGAAGGTTTCAGTTATACAATGAAATGCGAACACAGATCAGCGAGTATACAGAGACTTTGCAGCAAAAGGATCAGGCTTACCAGCCCCCGCCGCTAGAGCTTAATGATTGGTATTTCCAGCACGAAAACCCTAGAGGTTTCAGCAACGACCAGGATTTTGTTGAATGTTTCACAATTGGAGAGATAGCACGCCTCCACAATCATTTAGAACGGTTGCGCCAACAGATTCAAACAAGCAATGAGATAGAAAGGTATCTCTCCACGAAGTGGGCTGCAGTCAACACCAAAGTTATCATCGAACTCAAGGACGAGCTGGAAAAGAGGAACAGACCTGTGACTTTACAGCCAATACCACCGCCGCCAGCGCAGCAGCAGCCTATCACACCAACATTCCAGCATCCAAGCCAGAGTCCAAGGTCCACTTCACACCCATCCCAGTCGTTCTCGAATGAACATACTTCAACTACCCTCCGCATTTCCTCGCAACCATCTGCAACACCTTTTGCACAAATTGATCCGTCTTCGAGTCCCCAGACTTTCAATGACCAGTTCAGTAGAAAATATGGACCATTTGAGCCTGAGAGACAAGAAACCTTCCAAAAGACCGAAACACAGGGAAGGGCGACGGAAGAAAATCCAGCTCAACCAAACACAACTCAAGAAGTAGTGGCTAGAGGGAACCAAAATGATGACCTCACCTCAGAGCCCGTACTGGTTCCTCCAAACCCTGCCTCTGGTGATGAGGAAGAGCTATAGTTGTAAGTGTATGCGAGATTTCAATTATACTGTATTTATTACTAACCACTTTTAGGGACCATCTTCATCCAAGGGCATTGTGGGCCTGGTGGAATGTTAAGAGCCACGACCAGTAATACACGATCTACCCTGGCGTACTTAGACCGAACTTCTCCGGGAAGTCTCTCCTAACGGCTTTGCAAGCCTAACCCCCGGACCAAAAAAATTCGATAGTTAATAGCCACTTGGCTACTGTATAGTAAGAGATGTGCAGATGAGCGGGAAATTCAAGAACAAGCAGCCTCACCTGCTGGAAAAGGTATCGTTTATTATTACATAGCAATTGTAGGCCATAATAGAATCTAGACGATTTTCTGATCTCCATCCAACCCACTTTCATCTCTCGCCAGATTGTGCTCCTTCAATAAGGTGGTGATCTCGTCGGCACCCCACAAGTGGTGGTAAATTCTTCCATCCTTCGTCTTTCCCACTGTAGCAAACTCGACTATATTGAATCAGTAAAAGTGCATTGAACATGTAAAGGTCAACTTGCTCTTCTCGCTGCTCAGCTTGGTAGAGTCCATCGTCTTGCTTAGAACCTTGACAGCCATCCCGCATGCCTCTTTCAAGTCACAATCTTCCTTGTAATCTTGCTTCAACAGACTCTGAGCACTGGCATTATTTGCACCCACGCTCGTCGCCTTCCATCCACCATAATTTCCACTAGGGTTGCTCTGGTAGAGTTGGAATTGACGTTGTGGATCGTAGCCGGCATAGATGAATGAGACACCAAAAGGTCGCAGTCCACCGTGTTGAGTATAACCTTGTTTCAGATCGCATAACCGGCGGACAAGCTGCTCGCATGGGATGTCTTCGTTGTAGGTAAGAAGATACTTTTGGGCAGCCTGTCGAGCGTAGTTGATGAGGATATTTGCGTCAGCAGTCATACCTGCAACAGCGCAGATCATATTGCTAGAACTGGAGTCAGTCACGCAGTAAAATCGGTGGTCTATATGACATACTCGTTCAAGATATAAAGCTTCTCTGCTGATGTATCTTGCTCTAGAAGCTTGCTGGTAACCTTTCGTTCAGCGGCCAACACAATTCCATCCTTCGCTAATATACCCAAGGCCGTACCGGCGTGGGAGATGGCCTCGAGGGCATACTCGACTTGGTAGAGACGGCCTTCTGGAGAGAAGATAGTAGTCTATACATATTGTCAGTGGATTGAAACCATGGTGGATAGCTTGTGGAAGCTTACTCTGGAATCGTATCTTCTCGACATGTTGAAAGGACGAAATGAACTTTTGGAAGCTCAAATACTGCACTTCCCGTCAATCCAAGTTCCAATTCTTTTAGATGCGCTTTGGAGAAACGGACTTCGTGGGGTGTTTGGTTGATGGAGTGCGTACGTATTGGCTTCCTTGTTGCCCCGGCTTGAGGTTGGAGCTCCAGGCACAGCGCAGCGCGTCAACCCCTGCCTTTCAGCTTTCTGCCCGATATGTCAGGTGGCAGTAAGGCTCCAACTGACCAAATTATTTGATATGAAGACCACCAGACTTCCTATATAACAAAACACCACTTCACCTTTTATCATGCGCCAAAGATGCTAAAATCAACTCACAAGCCCACAGCGGCGCCTCCATTACCGGAAGGATGGACAGAGCATAAAGCTCCAACTGGGCATTCATACTACTACAACTCCGCGACCAAGCAGTCAACTTATACACGACCCGTAGCTCCTCCTACCGTTGGCCCTGTCGCCCCGACGCCTGCGGCTCCACTAGATCCATCCCAGAGTTTCCTGCAATACCAAGCTGTTGGAAGTCAAATACCAAGTGCTGGACCGGCTTTCAACAACTTTCCCTCGCGAGGACAATTTCAAGTTGGTGGACGAGGAGGGCTCCAAGGCCAGAATCAGAGGGGAGGTCGAGCTGCAAATGATCGACCAAAACCGCAACCAAACGACAAACCGAAATCAAGCTATCCTATTCCAGGTCATGAGCCTTGGGTTCTGGTTCATACGAAATATGGGCGACGGTTTGTGTTTAATAAGGAGAAGAGCCAGAGTTACTGGCGCATACCAGACAAGTTAAAAGATGGCATACTGGTGCTGGACCAATTAAGGATAAAGGAGAAAGCGGAGGTTTTGGAAAGGGAGAAACAGATTGCAGCTAGAGAAGCACCAGGAGCTGCGTCTCGACCTATCATCGCGCCCACAGAAGCAGGTCCTATTGGCGGAGAAGCGGGAGACGACAGCTCCGAATATGAAGAAGTCGAAGTCACGGACGATGAGGGGGAAGAAGGGGAAGAAGATAATCCATCAAAGCGACAGCGAACGGAGAGAGAAGTTCCCGACGAGCCTGTAGAATTCAACGAAGATGATATTGCTTTCCAGCTTGCGGCAATGGGCCAAGAATATGGACTGGATCCTGGAGAGTACGATGATGGAAATATGGGTGAATGGGAGGAAGGTGCAGAAGGATTGGAAATTACACCCGAGGATTCAGCTGCGCTTTTCAAAGATCTACTCAACGACTTTGGAATTAACCCGTACAGTCCTTGGGAGAAGTTGATTGAGGAAGGGAAAGTTTTCGACGATATTCGTTACACGGCTCTAACTACGATGCGGGCAAGAAAAGAGACATGGGAGGAGTGGTCACGGGAAAAAATAAAGGTCCTCCGAGAGCTTCGTGCGAAAGAGGAGAAGAAGGATGCTCGAATACCATACCTGGCATTCCTTCAAAAGAATGCAAATCCAAAATTATATTGGCCAGAGTTCAGGAGGAAATATAAAAAAGAACCAGAAATGCGAGATGCGGGTTTGGCTGACAAGGATCGAGAAAAGTTTTACAGAGATCATATCAACCGTCTCAAACTCCCTCAATCTACTCTAAAGACAGACTTATTGATGCTTTTGAAGGCACAGCCTTCATCCGTACTTAACAACGCAACGTTATCCTCGCATCTACCGCCAGCAGTATTGGCCGACATACGATACATATCTATGGACGTTTCAACCAGAGACTCGCTCGTCGATACTTTCATCTCTACGCTTCCACCTCCACCAGAATCAATACCCGAGGAAGAAACAGAAGAAGCCATCAAAGAAAGAAAAGATCGCGAGCGAAGACAAAAAGCCCTTGAGGACCGAGAGAAACACGTGGCCGAAGAAAAGCGACGACAGCAGCGAAACCTGGAATTTGGAAAAGGACGTCTACGAGAAGAAGAAGCCGAAATCGCAAGGGCAATGAACGTTACCAAGAAAGGCCTGAAGGACCACTTGATGGCAGAAAATAGTGGCGACAGGCCAACTTGAAAACAAAATCTTGCAAATCCTTTTTTTTAGACTTTTCTGTCGGTCTCGTATATGCATGTGTTTTACATGGTGATGATTGATGGATGCTAGATGGCACGAAATTATTAAAAAGGGGGAGACGAAAGTTCATCTTTACACTTACCACTTCGTATCCTTCTAGAAGTTTAGGTTCTAGCAACCTCGTATTTTCTCCCAACATACTTCTACCTTTTTGAATGCTCAGCCGTAAGTTACCGCTTAAGAAGCGTCCCCTCGTAGCCATTTCTATGTGCAAGCTACATTGACTGTCCACCCCCTTTACAACAGGCGGGATAACATAAGTGAAACTCGGGGGTACGATAAATGGATACGGGAAGATGTGAAAAGTAACATAGCTACAAAGGGACGTACGCCTTAACCCCTTAACTCTTAACTACTGACTAGCGGTCTGTTTAGAGTGTAAAATGCCGGGTGCAAACGCGCGCGACTTAAGGCTTCAATGCTTGGAAACGTGGCTTGGTTACAATAGCTAAACGACTCTGTTTTAAAGAGAAGATATTATAAGAGTGTATATTTTTACTTTATTTCGAGTGCACTTTTTAGCATTTTATATTCTGGAAGGGAGATGTTTTACTTTTGAAATCGTCTAGAATCTAGGAGAATACTAGTGTAATAGAGGATACATATAGCGTTTAAAAGAACTACTTAATAACTCGAGTACTACCTAGTGTTATAAGTGCTCGAGTTAAGTTAGGTTAGATCTAGGAGATTCGACTACTCGAGTAGTTAATTTATATAAAACGTAACTTGAATATAGAGAAATTATCTTCTACCTTTTACAGGGGCACTCGGCTAAGTCCGGGCACCTTGACCGGCCGTTCGGAACGCCGCCCGCATTCCGGGGTACGCTACGGGTGCTCGGGTTGATTTATTCCTTACTATTGAATAACTTGTGAGTTCTTCAAGCACCTATCGAGTTGAGTTAAGGACGTCTGAAAACTACTTTGGTTTAGTTCAGTAGGTGCTACTACTCAACTTAACTTAACTCATTTTGAACGCTAAAGAGATACAAAATAACTTGTATTACTCTATTTATAATTACGTTCATATAGTGCCTGAGTTGACGGTATCAAACTTACTATAGTTACGGTAGATGTAATATAGTTGTATAAGAGAAGGCTATATTCATTGTTCTATGGTTTTTACTAAATATAGTATATTTTCGTACCAAAGCTTCTAGAAAACACGTGGTCCCATTGGAGCGCTTAACACTCTTGGCATTGAGCTTAAGCTATGGAGCGCTTGGCAGTAGCGGTAGACACAAAACACTCCAAGCTAAAACCCTGGCTAGTACTAAAATAGGACGCTAGAATAGAACGAATCCGCATAGGTACGCATACGGAGTCTCATACAGGGCTTAACCCTCGACCGATCGCATGACGCCCTATGATTAGCTGTCATTGCTTGGTCTGAATCAAATGTAACTATAATGAAGCCGAAAACATCGGTCCAAGAATTCTAGCAAACTATCTGATAAACTTTACATCATAGGCGAATGCCATCTGTACGCATGGCGTGGTGATTCAAATTCTCGTGATTGAAATCTTATGCAATCATGTTGTAGGTTCGGTGAGAAACCCTGCTTCTGGTCCCCTTCTACGATCGCTGCAGTGCTGCTAGATGAACACGAGAAACTACACTTCTGGCATAGAAAATGAGGACTAGGGAACTACATGGTGAGATGTTGGAGTTCTCGTGTTTCTACTCTATTATGTGGAGGTGATTAATTGTGACGTAGCTTTTCGGCCCTTTTTGACTGGGAGAGGGACAGATGAATAATGGGTTATGTCGATCAAAATGTAGTTTCAGTCCAGAGGCTGTGTTTTGTATACGAGTTTTTAAGGTTCTTTTACTTCAGCAACTCCCGAGGTCCCTGTCCTCACGACTGTATATAAGAAACAACTCCCTAACCTTTCAACATCACCATCTTGCTTCATTCTCATCCACATCCATTCCATCTATTCACTCTTTCCCAAATTTACAACACAGCATCTCCAAAAATGTTCATCAACGTCCTCCTCCTGGCCACCACAGCCTCCCTCGCTTCTGCACAAGCTCCTGCGAAAAAAGTCTTCACCCTCGCTGTCTCTCAACCAAACGGCGATTTGGATGGAAAGCCAATTAATGCATTCGAAAAGTATTTCTACACCGGTATCGCCGAACCCAAGACGTTTTGTGTTGGTAGCGATTGCCCGATTCCCGCCAACAGTGCTCCAATGACAGTGTTTACAAACACTCCTGACTTCCTCTATGTAAGCCTTTCTACACTTTTACCCTTTTCACTCCTTTTGCTTTGGGGATTTTGGGGCAATGGTGCTGGATCTTGGGTTTGGTGAGACGGGGTGTCTGAGGGGGGAAACATCGAAGTCTATGAGAAAAGAAGGAGTAGTTGTTTGGTATGAAATTGTACTGATTTCATCTCATTAAATAGGTCCAAGTCCCAGGCGGTCAACAAACCTTCGTCGAACCCCAAGGACCACTCGCCTTCACAGAAGCCAACACAAACAAGCCAGAAAATGGTGTTCAGGGCGGTTGGGTAAACGCTACGTATTTTGATAGGCAAGGAACTCCCCTTTACGAGTTACAGGCTTGGGACAAACCAGAGTCAGGAAGAGGTATGTTCTGTTTCCCTCTCTCTATCTCCCTCCAAGTCTCCTACCTTGTTGTCTCAAACATGAAAATGGGCGATAAGGGTATATAATGCACAAGCTAAGAGCAAAACAGGCGTCGCATTATGTCCCTCAGCCATCCCAGATGCCCTCCAAGTCTTTGTCAAGACCCCCGGATTCTCTCGAGCAGATTGCACGGATATTCTGGGATTCAAAGCTATCCCTTGGGTTGAGGATGGGTTTGGAGCTTGGGCGTACGCGTAAATGCATACAGACCTACAAGTTATTACCGATCTCGATATATGGTTTGCATGGAAGGATAGAACTCTCATTAAAAAAGGAAAGACTTGGTTAATATCAGATCTCTCATTTTCCGTCGACAAGCAAGTTTAATAGTTAGTTGGATCATGGTCACCACCCTCTTTTTTTGTACTTCTTGCGATTTGGATGGCATGTGTTACGGTAGTAACACCAGGAGCGTAAAAGGAGGATAGTCACATGGCACATTTCGGCAATCTAGCACGTACTATTATTAGTATAATACTATCACACTCTTTTAGAAAAATATACAAATACGAACAAACAATGTCTTTATTAATTCGCTAGATAATAGCTATACTAAAAGTATAATATGATAGACATTGTCCCTTACTCTGTAACGAGTATACTACCGGTAGGAACAGATTCTTGGCATTAACGTCAGTCTATCAGATTCGCATTTGGTCTACACACCTGATTTACTCAGTGTTCAAAAACACCTTGGAAACCAGCTAAAACGTGTATAATCGATGATGTAATATATATAGTGTTGTCGCCTAGGCTAAAAGTACGCACTCGTTCGATGAGTATATAAGTTTTCGCGTACATTTCGTCCCCTTTTTGAAGCATACGTATAACCATTCTTTCTACCCTTTAGAGTATAGCTTCCATATTCCTTCCTCTCTCTCCCTCCCATCCCCCATAGTATATATACGATGTTTTATTCTTACATGCTATAGGAAAATAAGAATCACAACGGGTGATTTCTTGACGTAACCACTTTTGGCGAGCGGGATTGGACTTCATTCTTTGATTCTTCATTTGGCGAACACTAGGTTCCTAGGCCACCTAACATTGAACCAATCGTTTCTATGTGTGATATCCTTCTCCGAATCTTTTGTGTTCCTCCTCATAAAATTCAAACCTCATGGAAGAGTTCTTTCTTGATTTACTGTGTTCTTTCATAAATCACCTGACCTGCCTCCTTCTCCAACCCCCAAATGACTTGTGCTTTTCAGTTCTTAGGCGACTGGATTTCCTTTCATTGACAGAATGAAAACCTTTACTTAGAATCTATCTATTTCTTGTGTACAAGGCCCCCGTCTACACGTCTTTTGAAACATGTTTATCAAAGAGACTCACATCATTTCATCTTCATGCTTCATTTACTAATACAGCAAGCCCATTTCTTTCAATCCCACTTCTATATCTCCGCCATTCTATGCCATGATATTGAAATCAACAGGAGCCACTCTGAGACAGTCCTTCTCCCAAAACCAAAATACCAACACCCAGCTCACAATGACTTCCTGGATGCCACTCCAATACGGCCCAATGACCAACTCGCCACAATACCCACCAATCTTCCACCAGGACTACACCACAATGTCAGAGCCCCCCACTAATCTCACGGACACCGCTGCATCCAACCTCCCCGAGCGAGCCTACCCCTTATGTCATCTCTGCAGAGGCAAAAAATACGGCTTCACACGCTACTTCCATAACACCGAAATCTTTCCCTCGCCACCCCACCAGCTCCTCACCCACATCGAGCAATCATACATCCTCCGAAATCGGCTGCAAAGTCTCCTCACCACCTACGGAAGACACCTCACTCAATCTCAGGATGAGAAGGATGTCAAAGCTTGGGCTAGTGATGTGGAGGGTTTGGTCAACGCTGTTTTTGAGTCTGCGAGGAGCGAAGGGTTTGAATTGGTGAAGGGAAAGGCGAGGATGGAGGAAGTGCTTGAGTGGATGAGAGGAGTTGTGGAGGGGCTTTGTGGTGGGGTTATGGGAGGAGTTGAGAGGATGCCGAGTAATATTTTGTTGTTTGGGTTTCGGAAGTTGTGGGAGAGGGTTTGGGTTGGGTACTTGGAGGATTCGAAGATTGTTAGAATCGGTACTGGGTTAGAGGATACGAATGGAGGGGCTTTGACTTCGTAGGGTTGCTGAGGGGGCGATGAAGGGGGAAAGTTAGAGAAGTTGGCTGTGTTTTATTCTATCATGACATCGGACCTAGTAACCAGCATATTTGTCCGAAGTACGAGTTGAACGAAAGAAACCCGACCATTATATTGACTGCGGCATCAAACAAGACCATGGCTCTTTAAGTCCATTGGTAGTCCATCTGGTCCAAGAACCAAGTATCGATGTTAAGCCAAGAGTGCAAGGGCGGAAGAAAATACAGAGTTTACTGAACCAAAGGTAATAATGAGCGAATCGAGAGTTCGCCGGATAGGAAAGTTGCTTTATGAATCCTTAATAGAACATCAAAGAACTCAATGACTGGTGCTTCGGAAAGGTAAAAGGACTCCTTGCGAATTTATTCCCATTCCAATTTCCGAGTCCGAAACCCTGCTTCCAATGAGGGTTCCAAAAGCCCAATTACCTTACTCATTGGAACTTGTCCTGATGATGAAGAGGGCGTAAAAAGTCTTCTTCCCAAATAGGCTTCCATGCTTCCACCAAACACTTGAACCCCATCTCTATCTCACGGAGTTCCTCCATCCATAGCTTGGAACAGGTATCGATCCTAGGTCGTTCCACATGTAGCCAGACAAAGGGATCAAGTTGATTCCATACTGTCAGCAACTTTTCATGTTCCCCCGTATTCTCCACATGAGTAGCCCTTCGAATTGTCGCAACAAAATCCATAATTGATACCGTTCAGACATCATGAACGGACCACGAAGATTGTCGAATAATCATGTCTGCCTGTTTAGAGCTTATGCAAAACTCCTCAAGCATTTTGACGAACATGTATTCCAGGCTCCTACGGTATCTCTTCCGTTGGGGTTTGGTAAGTTTGAACCACCATAGGAGTGCTTTGCCACGGAAAAGCCGAGGGAACAGACTCGAAATTGGTTTCTCTGTGTATCCGCTAGTGACAATAGCTCGTAGATCATCGATGTACATATGAACATCTGTAAATACCATATGCTTGTTCTCTCTAGTAACGCGAAACGAAACTCCATTGTCGCCCGGTTTGAAGTGTTCGACAAACTCTGGCTCCAAATCAAGAACATTAGAAGCGCGAGTATTTTCTTTTCGGATGTCGGCAATACACTTGTAACTTTCCATCGTCCAAGTTCGGACGAAGGTGCAGTCTGCTTCCGAGTTTGTTCCTTCTCTTTGCCCTTCCTCTGGCTCTCTATCTTTGAAGAAATATCATCTCCGTCTCCCAGATTGCCCAGGCGGAGGTCCCGTTCTAGAGATCCTCCATTGAGACTGTCACAATATTGGCTCTGATGGGAGTGGTGCTTGACATCTTGAGATGCGTACTCTGAGGAGAATAGGAAACGAGAGATAACCGAATGGGATATCCTGTGACGCAGTAGAGCGAGATATTTATGGGGTTGGAGCTGATGGAAACGGATGAAATGAGCAAAAAGACTACGAATCTACGATCCACGATGCGAAGGCGCAGTTTTTCATAAAAGTCTGGAGTTATGGAGTCTCTTGATAGCTGACGGTTTATCGCAACAGTTTCTTCTTGAGAGGGCGCAAGAGGGGTTCGTGTGAAATTGTGTTAGTGATTTAATAAGTCCAGTCTAGCAGAGGAAGCAGTATACAGTGATAAACGAATCCAATGTCTCAAGTTTGCTGCTTACATGAGATCTAACAAAGTATTACTACTATGTAGGTGTGATTAATGATATTATCCATACGTCTATTCCAATGCCAGGAGTGTACTAACTACACTAACTGAATTCTGGCATCAATCGTAATACTAGTTTTTCTAACTATCTACCGTAGCAATAATCGGAATACAATGTCCGAATAGAAAGATTTATTAGTATTCATCTAAATAGTTCTCGAATAACTATCTTGTCTAAAATCGAAAGACAAAATCCAGTAAACATAGCATTTTATTCATATAGAAACAGCATTCCAAATAAACTCAAGTCAAATCTCCTACGCTAAGTCTATAAAGTTAGCTAAACCCTTCGATATACCTTAAACCTATCTACTCCTCGCTAATATATATGTATCTTCTCTGATAAACAACTAATATAATAATAAACCGTCAGGCTCCCCTATCCTCCGTTTCACGTCTCCAGATAAGTAACAAAGCAAAGTGCGTTGTAAATGTAAAAACGTGAGCTATAGTGTCGAGTCTTAAGATCACAATAGGCACTCCAAGTATACTTTCTATTAAGGAGCGTAGTAGAGCAATAACGGGCGATCATTACAACCTCTTCTCAGGTCCATCTTATAAGACTTATTAAATGGCGAAGCGATTCCTTATTCTCAAAATGGAATCAAAGGAAGAACAGAGTAATAATCCTACTCCTAAATAACTCTTCTAAAGTCTTGAATATACCTTACTAGTTCCCAAATCTCCAAAGTATATATATTACTTTTTAAGAAACACGACACATTATTCGTGTCCAACGTAAGATTACTCTACGTAGTAGTAAATCAAATGTTAAACATAAAAAATCCAAGAATAAGCGAGAGACGCCACAGAACCAGTCTTCCATCCACTCTTCTAGAACGCCCATTGCATTACCTGGTGCTTACCAAACATTTCCACTCTTCAAAACCATAAGATAACTGCCGATACGTCGACATCCTAAAACACTCCAAACAACATCTCGACGATCAACATCCCGCTTTCGAATCTCCTTCAAAACACTTTTACGTAAGCCCAGGATCGGACTTACTACGAAGTAGAAGTACAACTAGTAAACCACTGTAGGTACCAACCCATAATCAGACCATCCGAATTCTTTGGATACAATGATCATACAATGATACATACCCAGGTACAGTCCCTTTGCAAAAGTAGCAAGATGGCAGGCTACTTTTGCATCTCAAGGTATTTGTGGAATTTGCTATTCCCATAGATTCTCGGTTCGCCAAACATCCTGCTACAGTACTTTGCAAATAGACTGTATGTACCTTACTCGAACCATCCCACCAAATAATACAACATCCTACATCTACCATCTACATACGTACACCAACCAAACAAACCATCACATACTTAACTCCAAATTCCAAATTCCAAACTCCAACCCTCAATAAAAAATAAAAAAAAAGAAACAGAAAGAAAAAACACCCCCCGGAGGTCGTCAGACCCGGGTATTATAACCTCGACACGCGAACAGAGGGGAATGCACGTTTGAAGATCATTTTTTCCTTCTTCCCTTTCTTCCTGTACTACGTAGCTCCGTAAGGCTGTTTTACAAGTACCGAGATCCAGCAGACGGGACGGGACCAGACAGACGCCCACGTGCTTCATATGTACTGTACAGTAGGTTTGGATTCTGACAGTACGAGTACATGGGAATCTTACTCCGTCTCGTCCCTATTACTTTCTGCGATTCTTCGAATGGGAAAATACCTAGGTAAGTCTTTGGTTTGCCATGTACGAGGGGTTATGAATATTTTCTTTACAAAAGCAAAAGGTAAGGAAGAAGAAAACCCTTTAGATATCGAGATAGGTTGAGGAAGTAAATTTACGGAGTTAATGGCAGTAATTTTCCAACCAATTATTTGTAGATGGATGTGCGCGTGGAAGGTTCATCCAAGCAGATAGACTTTCTCGCTAACTTGAGAGCCCTACCACTACTGTAATGCCGCGTCTCAGACTCTCAGGTCACCTATCATGCGATTTTCACTTTGGCAATGCGGTTCCCGTTTTTTGGCTTTATGACGTTGGTAGATGTAAGTATTTTGGGATGGTTGTGAACTTGTCGTAAATACTTATTGCTCGTTTCGTTTTTCCGAGTTTTCCTTTCGTAATAATTCGACACCGATGAATTGTGATAGAGAAATCTATTCCCGTACTTTGTGTTTCGTTGCTTTGAAACTCTGGAAAGAGTTTATCAGAATTAACGAGGTATCAACGTTAGGAAATACGATGATGGAGATGGTACGCGTTCACCCCACAAGGTGGACGTGACGAGTACGTATTCCCAAATGCCATGATCGCATTTCCCAAATTCCCAACTCATCGGTGTGAGAGCGAGTGCGAATGCGAAACGTGGGCTAGTGATCGAACATAAGGCTTTCTCTTCTCAGCGAGTGACATCGGCATTTGCGTACAACTAATACCTGGGCGCTGGTGTAAGGACGGTAGCGGTATGATCTCCCGTTTCCCTCCAGATCGGAATCAGGAATCAGGAATCAAGAACTTTGGCAAGTAGAGTGATGGAAGCGTCGAAGATGGGAGACGAGCGGTTGAAATACTGGTTCGACGTTTTGTGTGAAGGGGAACGGTGGTCTTGTGTTGAACTCTGATTTTACGATGGAGTATGGAACGGGTGATACGACGGCGGTTCGAAACATGTTTATATTGGCGAATGGAAACATGTTGATGAGGGTTCTTGATTAAAATTGTTGCTTGGCATGATCATTTCATCAGACTTACTTTTTTCGAGAGATGGCAACTCGTTTCAAGTCCTGGATAAATGTCATGCGAAGGAACGGTATTGGCCAATCGCGTGGAGAAACGGGGGAATTTACTTGACCAATGAAAATGGCCTTTTGGGGGTTGGAAAGAAACAAAAGATGCTGTGGTGTGGCTCAACTCCTGTGGTACAGTATAAATTTGCAGTATGAAGACATGCACAGAATCGGCTATTCTCTGTCACTTTTCGTTGGCGCGCAATCCGGTCCTTGCGTTGTTTTTTGGTCGAAAACGTTGATAACCAGCGCCCGAGATATCTGCGTATTTTAGCCGTCCACTTTGAGGGTCCCAATGAGCGAATTAGGAAAGGAAGTCCTCAAAGGAAAGGCCTCGCAATGATAATGGAGTCGAGTTGCGTGTACTTCGTGCGTAGTATTGATAGGAGTTAAATTGCCATCGATAAGATTAACCATTGCCTAATAATCAATTGAAGAAACGGTCCAAACCGCCTAAAACTAGAAGTAGTAGGCCAAGTACAGTCTCTAGATACTCAAATAATAACCAATCAAATTTAATTATTACGCGATAGTCAATCCCTTTTAGCGCTTAGGTAATACCTAGGTAGCTAAGCTTTTTAACTATTAAAAAGCGTAGGCTCTTAAGCGAGCTTAGCTCTTAAATACTAATTAGCTACCAAACCCCTCTTCCTTAGCTCTTAGTAATCCCTTAATAATTAAGGGCTATTTTGCCTCAGAGAAGGCTGCATCTGAAAGCAACATGTGCGAAAGTTACATCTATTTCGCCTGAGACGATGTAAAAACTCACTGGCAGTCAGTCGAGCTACAGCCCACTACTTTTCTATCATGGAACAAAAATAACTTGTCATCTTTTCTCCTGATCGTTCTCTGTCGGAAAATATTTTATAGAGATATCAAATATAGCCCTCATGGCACCTGCGCGTCTAGACTGATCTGCCGAGTACCTCGAAGTAGAGCGGCGAGCAGCGTTGATAATGAGATCCGGGGAATCGGCTGGGGGTGGTTCGCAGGGAGTGCGGGTATTGTACTCGGGTAACATCTAGACGAGATGTCAGAAGCGAGCCTGCCTCATCTTTTGTTTGAAGAAGCTGATGATGAGTAGAGATGGCCTGAAAACCAATGGATGCGGTTGAAGCGTTTGATACTGGCGTATTTGTGCATTCTGTACAAATATATTTTGGGAGACGAAAAGAGCCCTGGGTGAGGTTGCGGGCGGGAGGGTCCATCAAATGCAACCCATCTGATTTTCAGGGGGTTGGCGGGTCCACAGAGTGGATTGACACAGTGTGACACTGGCACATTGCACCAACGACCAAAATAGGCGCTGCTTTAGCTCAGAGCTGCAATTAAGTTTGGTTCCTGAAAGTGACACTGTGGCGGAAGGCATTATCCCTCATTCGCTCCGGGCTTGACGAACCCTCTTAACCGCTAGACGTTGTGGACGGGATGAAACGAGGTAAATTTACAAGTAACTGCACACACTCAACTCTCTGCACTGGCACTTGCACTCTCACTCTTTTATCGCGTCTACAGCTTCACTACTCGTCCCTCTTTCCTTGCGCCTGCGTTGCTCTTCTCACTCTCAAGAGAAGTTGGTTTCTGCAGATAGATTGGCGCATAACCTGGTGCACTGCGTCGGCCTTGCCCCGTCACTGGCCGTATACCCGATCGCGTCCCGAATATCTGCGACGAACTCCTGGACCATCAAACCCCCTCCGGGCTCCCCCCCTACGATCTTTCAGCTTCTCTCCCAAAATTCACCATCTCGCGGCCTCAATCCAGTCCGCCCGTGGCCCGTCGTTCTTGTCGTCGTTGCTCACTGCGCTTTTCCTATTGTGGTTGTCTTTTCGCACATCGTCTATCCACTCGCTCGCTACTTGCTTGTATTGTTCTTCTCATAGTCACAGCGCTCACCAAAAGTCACCAATACGGTGCCGATCAGCTTCACAATCAGACGAATCTCCAGCCTCACGCTCTTCTCCGCGAACAATGCAAATTCTATCCCGACCATAATAGTGAAAAGTGGATTCTATTTCCGTCATTGTGTTCACTCCGGCGTACGAGTAACTCTTACTTGGGACTTGGTACTTGGTACTGTCCTCGACACCTGCGCCTCTACCTCATCTAAAATCCTTCTGCACGCTCCTTTCGCAGTTCATCTTTCACAACCCTCTACCATTTGATTTCATTCCACTTCTTCAGTTTCACCACTACACCAATCCACGCAGTCGATATCCCGCAGGCGGCGAAACGACTTGTGTTGGCTTCTAACATTACATTCTGTCAAGTTCACACGATTGAGGCGTTTTTTACCTCCATACATTCTTTACGCCTGGCGCTTTCGGCAGGACCTTCAATTCATTTCAGTTCATCTACTTAATATAACAATTTCTCGTTCCCAAAACCATCATGGGTTGTTCAGGCAGAGTCAAGGAGGAGGATCTCCGCCCCGAGCAGAAATGGGATTTCATTGTGAGTGGCTGCCACCCATTGGCGATTGGGAAGGCATGGTACTAATCAATTGCGACGGTAGAGTTTGAACGATTTTAAAAATACCAGTTGCTTCGGTCCTCTCGCATACGCATATCTTTGTATCTCGCTCCTCATCTCGGTCGCAGTTTACGGCGTCGATACCTTTACCGCAGTCAATCTTCTAGCATTTGATCGATGGTCGGGTCAGGTTCAACCGAAAATCGACTTTGACGTAGGAAAATGGATTTTTTCAGTGTGCATCATTCTATCATGGGTCAACGTTGGTTACGAACACATTCGGGCAGGTCGTGTTATGAAGAGAGGCGCCGTGACGGAGAGTTTCTTGGATTCCCTCGCTGTTCGTCTGCAATGTATACGATGGGGAAAGGGTCGTGGTTACAGACGTTTCTTGGTCTTTGCTGAATTGACAAAGAGTAAGAAGGGAGCCGAATATGTTGCATTGTTTACATATTTCTCTTTTCAAGGTCAGCACATACGCGACGGCTTTTTAGGTATCTACTAACCTCATGATAGCATGGATCCGAATCATCTTCTGTCAAGGACCCCGACAAGTCGTCAATGCCTTTACTCTGTACGCTGTTTTCCAAGCCAATTTCGATCTCAAAAAAGATGCCGGTTCGACATTGATGACCTTCTTCAATAATCTCAAACATCTCGCGGAACAAAGCAACCAGCAAGCACTCATTCTTTCCGGCATGATCTTCACGTTGGTCATTTGGGTATTTGGTGTCCTCTCAATGATTCTCGCCGTGTTTTTCTACGTATTTTTCCTTTGGCATTATATTCCAAACCGAGATGGAGGTCTATCCGGTTATTGCAAGCGTAAAGTCGACAAACGTCTAGCATCCATCGTATCTGTCAAGGTCAACAAAGCAATTGAGGAGGAAGAACGTCGGAGACAGCAAGGAAATGCCAAAAAGGGTCCGAAGAAAGGACCAGACGGCGGCGACTCCATGGCTGGCCGCCAGGCAACCTTACCAACACTCTTCGATGATAAGGCAGACGACAAGCTTCCAAACATGCCATTGATGCGCGCCGATACTCAGTCAACTCTACCACTTTACTCCTCCCGACCCGGAACACCAAGTGGACAGCCTCCTCTACCCTCGTTTGAGCTCAATCAAATGGACCAGCGCAGGCCTTTCCCACAACGTAACAACACAAGTTATGCATCCAACGCTCCGTTAATTGGTAACGCGCAAGCAATGGCCGATGGGCGTGCTTCCCCAGCACCATCAATACATGGGGATATGAACGGATATCCCGCGCCTCCTCCAAGATCAATGACTTCCAACACGCATAGAAGCGACTGGAGTAGTTCAACTGGTCAATATGGAAGCCAAGTTGGTTTGCCACAACCACCGAGAATGCCAAGTGCCTTTGGTGATCGAGGTTACACCCAAAGTCCCGTATCGTATGTCGAGGGCAGAGGTACACCAGACACATTCGGCAATCCTGGTCCTCAAAGATCCCACACACCAATGGGCCCTCCCCCATCGATGGGTCGACGAACACCATTCGATCCACATGGCGGACAGCCATCTCCTGCGCTATCTGGGCACTTCAATCCCAACATACGTAGCGCATCCGCAGCACCAACATCAAATCCAGGTCCTCCACCCGGCCCTCAACGAAACATGACCGCTCCAATGGACTATTTCGGGAACGCTGGACCACAGAGACCGGGTACATCCAACAGCCAGTTGAATGCCGTGCCTCAAATTGCCCGACTTGCCAGTCCTGCACCATACAACAATTGGGGTAATGGTGGCAGCCCTGGATTTGGACCAATGGGATTAAATAGTCCAGGATACCGACGGAGCTAGGGATAGTACAGTACATAAGAGAGAACGCGAGACCAGCGAGTTGTATAATTTATTAAGAGAGAAAACATGGGACTTTGTTACTATGGCGATGAACGATACGACATGATCTTGTTTGGCGTACATATGCCTGGACTCCTCCATACATAGCATACTATTTTCCTTTTTTCCTTTCCCTTTTGAGTTTAGTTTTTCATCATTCTGCATTTTAGGAGAATACCCTTGAGCGTTTTCGTTGTTTTTTGTTTTTCGCGCTGGTAATTTTGCCCCCTCTTTTTTTTGTTCTGATTTCGTCTTTTTTGCGTTCGTTTTGTTGTGTTTGATGGGGATGGGCAGAGGAGAAGTGAGGAAAGGAGGAAGGAGGTGTAAATATAGAGTGCGTGTGTTTTTATATAAAATGTGGATGGATGCAAGATGGAGAAAGTTGGGAGAAGTGAAAGAAGGGATTAAGGAATTTGGTGGTTGGGGGGTGCATTTGTTGTTGAGATGGGAAGTTGGTGGTATGGTAGCTAGGGTTTTAGGGTGAAGAGAATGAAAGGAGATTTTTGATATGCATATGTTCTTGTGCCTTTTTTTTTCTTTGTGTTTTTCTTCTTTTTTGAAAATGGAATGTGAATTTTGGGGTTTTTGTGTGAGTGAGGGAGAGAGGGGGGAGGAGGGAGGTGATAGGGTGTGATGGGAGTTTGGGTTGATGAGTAGAGGTGGAGATGTCTTATACTTGTACTTATACTCCCACCTACACTTACACTTACACTGCGTACCTACAACATCCAAAGCTAATTACAGTATGATAGAACCATCACACCTTGTCTTGGGGTTTGTTATATCTTTGTGGGTTATCTGTTGGTATCGATATCAAAGGGTACAATGGAGTGGGGTGGGGGTAGGTTATAGAGGCCTGAGTGAGTGGGTTTTGGGAACTTGGGAAGGGGTGTCAGTGCTTTTGTGTGGGTTTCTGTTTGTGATGGGAGTTGGGGAAGAGGGATTTGGGAAGGGAGGGGGAGGAGGGGATGGGGGATGGGTTGGGAATAGGGAAGAGAGGAGGAGGGGAGGGGGAAGTGTAAGTTTGATAGGGGGTTTCTAGGGGATTAAGGGAGAAGAGGAGGGGTGAGGGGGTGTGATGAGAGTTTGGGTTAATAAGTAGAGGTGGAGATGTCTTATACTTATACTTTACACTTCTCCTTATACTGAGTACCTACAGTATCTAAAGCTAATAAGTAACAGTATGATAGTTTCCTAGCAGGAAACCATCACACTACTGTCACGGGATTTGTTATAGCTTTGTAGGTTATCTGTTGGTAGCGATATTAAAGGATGGGGTTGTATGGAGTGTTTGTGGAGTGGAGTGGAGTGGGGTGGGGTTATAGAGGGTAGAGTAAGTGGGGTTTTCTTTAGGGAGAGGGATTTAGGGAGAGGGTTAGGAATGGGAGGGAGAGGAGGAGAGGGGGTACTGTTAGTTAGTACTATAGAAAGCACTTATAGTTTTTAATAGGGAGTTTCTAGGGGTTTCCTAGGGAAGTTTGAGGAAGGGTAAGGGTGCGGGGGTGAGGGAGTAAGAATATATATATATAGAAATTATAGTAGTGTTCAGAGTAGGCTATATACGACCTTTTCAGACACTAGGTACGGTGGCCGTAAAAGTTGAACGTCTCTTATTTATAGGTTTATATATTTATTTGTTTTATCATGTATTTACTTTTATATTAAGAAATGTGGACCTAGCCGACCTACCTAGGTGAAAGAGAGAGAGAGGGGGGGGGGGGGGGATAAGATAGGGGGTTTAAATATAGTGGAGGGTAGAGGTGAAGGGAGATAGAGGTAGAGGTAGAGGTAGAGACTTATATTTAGGGACGTAGAGAAGAACTAGGTACTTGTAGGTAGTTTACAGAGGTCGAGGATATAAAGAGGTAAAGGGAGGGCGGGGGAAGGCTCTTTCCCTTACTCCGTAATACCTAAGAAACCGTAGGCAGAACTTCCTAATTAGCCTTAGCAAGTAGTGTACTTAAATTTCATTGGCGAGATTTGGCGAGAGTACCTAGTTAGGAGATTCTACCTACCGGTTTTCAAGGTGTTAGGTACGAAGTGAGGGATAATATAGACAAGTAGCTAGCGGAACGCTCGGGTAGCTTAAACTTATATGGAACTCTAATATAAGTTAGACGGACGGTTATGGACTGATCTTTGTACTTGGGTAATAGGAGCCCGATAATGTCGTATAGTAGTAGTATAAGGTTACTATCCCTATAGTTATACGCTGGATTAGTTTAATCCTACTATATCGTCCTATATGTAACATTTTCAGTTCCCAAGCTAAGTTCCCAGAGGGCGGGGACGAGATTATCTCCTAAGCGAAGATAGTCGTCATTTGTAGTGCTCGTTTTATGTTTACCCAGTCATGCCCCTGATATCAACATATTTAAGGAGAAGATCTACCCTGCAAGCGTCGCGTCAGGATATTCCACCTTACTATCGTTGACGACATTATTCAGGGTTTCCTTAGCTTATAATAGTTCAATTTCGTCGCCACATTCTCAGACGATCATTCTCGTTCATCACGCGGTTGCTGGTTCGTATCGCCACCAGTCTCTTCTTTTGTGCATTGCTCAGCAAGGCTCTTAGCTCGTCGATGGAATGATCCTAATCCTTTTCCTTCCCTTCCAGTAGTCGAGATGTAAGATAATCGAATTGCGGTCCTGGTCAAAGCTATCGCTGCGGTCGGTAAACTTCGATAAAAGAGGGATCTCTACTCGAAAGCACTTCTGGACTGGCATATGGTTTATCAGTATTTTATATAAGTAAGGTGGTTTTGTAATGTGTACGTATCTCGTGCCTTATTCTCTGTAAGACGTCTTGTTTTAGCGTGCTGTAATCATGATTCACGGTTGTGTGACTCTTCCAGTGGGCGAGGAACTTAAGAATTGAGGCGAGAATTCCAGCTTCTGTCTCACTGTCTTCTTCAACCCAGCTGGTGTTGTGCGAAGTCGATAGGGATAATAATGTAGAAAGATGATGACTTGGTACAGCCTGGCTTCTCTGAGCCAAAGGTTTGACCTCAGGAGGTGGGGGGTACTGTTCTTCGCGTCATCGCTGTTATCCTTTGCTTGGAATCATAGGAGCGATAGATTGTGGGCAGATCAAAATGTGGTATGGCTTCGTTCTTCGCAGATGTGGGAAATATTTGGGGGATTGACGTCAAATCCGCTTGCGAGGACTGGCTATAACGCGTCACTGGGAGACAGAACGGGGCTGATGGGAAAGGTTTCGCAGTTGTAGCAACCTGCTCTGGAAGGAAATAATATCTGCTCCTCTGATCGGGAGAAATGTGATGAACTGTTTCCTGCCAGCCACGCTTTGATGTTCAAATCAAAATTTGAGGCTGCAATTTCGCCCGAACAGTGTTAATCTTGCTGGGATCAACAGTTACACAGACTCGAAATCCGCCCAAGTGTCAAATATGGCTAGAAGATGCATTGCCGAGATAGGAAAAGGGGAGACTAGCGGAAACCAAGCTAAGTGGCCAACGGTCGCTTTATATAAAACTTTCGGCACTCCCCTCCCATCGAAGTTTCAAGCTGGAGGTCTCCACGGCCAACCAACCATCCTTTCAGAGTTGCCGGAGCAACAGTGAAGTTCATCAGTACTGTCACTTTCTACACTTGCACCAGAAAGCATGAAAGAGATAAGAACAGATCGTCATTTCTTTTTCAGAGACTCAATAAGTGTACCTTCAATCCTAGTCATCAGTCGGTCTGTCAGCTTGTCCCAATGAAGAATTGAGGTACGCTGAGCTGTGCCACTGAGACTGCGGAGTCATGCAAGTCATGAGCTTTCTTCCGCATTCGCCGTCAGAGATCTCAAGCAGCATTTCCATCACTAGTAGTGATTGGTGATACTGTTGATATAAAACAATTCATGCTGTATTATTATCTGTCATTCAAAAGGAGAGAAGAAAAGTTATCTGGAAATGTAACAAATCCATGGCTCTTGCCCACTGTTTGGAGCAAAGCAGCAAGTGCGAAACAAACCTTCTCCAAGCATCGTCCAGCAGCAACAAGTTTATTTCATAATTTGCTAGACTTCCAGCATAGTGTTACATTTCCAATCTTTTGGACAACTCTTGTATTTCTTTTGTTGGAAATGAAATATTTTACTTTTCCATGACTTCTGAAAAAAGAGCACGAGCCATTGGCACGTGGTGTCTTTCCATTTTAGGAGAACCCATGCGTTATGAAGATATATCATCGCAGTTCAATAAGTTAAAGCGTGTTCTCCAACTTGGAGTAATGGAATGAGAATGGAGAGGAGAGATATGAAAGCTTTTTTAATGACAATAGCTTGTACATAACAATATCGTGCTTCTTTACTTTCCAATCAGAGCTCGGTTGTTCCGCCGTCTTCAAGCATGGGATGACCCAGATACAAATACCATTGGTTATGGCGATAGCCTCGATTGAAGGACGGTATTTGCAGGTCAAGTTTTCTTCTCAGTCGTCGAATTTGGCCGGCGAGCACTTGCAGTTCCTTGAAGTTCTTTACTCCGTGCCACTATTACCACCATGCCAAGGATGTGCATCAACACCCCTGATTGTGGCCCATCCGGATCAGTCAGTGCCCGCCTCGATCGAGTTGACTGAATGAATCACTTCACGGGGCAATGAACAAGCACAAAAGCGTTGAAGTCGTATCTTGTCTGCCGATGCCGACGGAGTAGTTTCGAATCTGCCAAAACTCGACAGATGTTGCAATGTCAGTGTAGGTGCGTTTGTAGTCTTTTTTGCAACTTCGTCCTCATTCCACTTATCAGCAACTCCAACGCTTAGCATCGAAATCCCAGCTCTTGACATCTTCTATAAGGCCTACGGCTCTCGGGTCCATTCCTCCACACGCGGACGAGGTATCCTTCGAAGCCCCAGTGCCAGTGCGACTATTGCTGGAATGCGAGTTTCCTAAGACATCGTTGAAAGACTGGTGCACCAACTAAAAAGTCGTCGATATACATGGGAAGCTTGGTGGAAGGGTCCTCGCCGAGAGAGATACTCAAATTGGAAGAGAGACTGGGATGCAAGAGAACGATTGCTGGTAACATAAATCGGGATGTGATAGTGCTCCATGTCGGTTGGACAATGGCGAACAAGCCAAATATGGAGTTCTGGAGGCTCTTGAATCCTTTAGAGTGTGGCAATCGCGTTGTTTGAGAGGTTATACGTAATTGTATCGACATTGATCCAGATAATATGGGTCTTACAGTTACTTCGTGAACTCAGCTCGCCGGACAGCTCGATATCGTGGAAGTTGGTTGCGGTCGGATATCGTGTGTGAATATGATCTTGGATTCCATGTTTTCCATGGTATTTGTTGATCGGATACTAAGAGAACATAGTTACCACTCTCTTGGAGACTATCTCAAGAAGATTGCTCGTTTCTTGAGCTACTGTTGTCTTCTTTTATGCCACTCCCTAAGCAACATTGGTAATTCAGGGATCTAGATTATTGACCTAACCCCTCACCGAGCTGAAAGTTCACGAATCAGAACGAGCCACAAAGGAAACACATTGTCGAGAACATGTAGTCAACAGAGTTATAATAATATCAGAATCTGGCGTAGAATTTCCTGGTGAAACGCAAAATCTTACAAGACAAGTAATTCGAGATAGAAGCTTCCAGGTGATTTCAATGCTGGCCAACCAAATCATACCGATCGAGCTGCGCTTGCAGTAGTTACTCAGAGGAAGATGTCACATACTCTTGCAAAGCATTGATCAGCATCTTCTCCGCAACATAGGATTTCCCCTTATCACCAAACAGCTCTTGCACATATTTTCTCGATCTAGCGTTTACATTGTACCATTTCGTCTTGCGGTCGACTAGAGAATTGGGGGCATTCAACTCTCCACGAATGGTGCCACGTCCTTTTCGAAAAGGAGAAGAGGGGTACTGTAACCTCAAATTGAATCAGGCTAAGAAAAGAGAGTTTACAACCTCCTGGTGTTGCTGACACCTGTTGGCTTCTTGTTGACAATCGCAAGTCGACCATTCGGCCCGCGTTGACGATACTCACGATGTTAATGATCCTCACGAAGAAAAGATACGCAGTATGGGTCGAAAGTAGGGCATTAGGAGAGCCGAGTTGCGGCAACTACACCTATATATCTTCCGAGTACTACAAGAACGATCGAACCCACCAGCTGCTGCAAGATTTTTATGCCTGGCGAATTACTACGAACAACGTTCCCACTCTCAGACTGCAATATACAAAGGAGTATGGTACATGGGACGTGAAAAGTTGACACAAGTTGTTGGGAGTCTTTCAAGTTGTCATTCAAGAAACGATTCCCAAACAAAATCATTTCCAACGAAGCCGTTACAATAGTGGAATAACGCAACTACGTTTCTGAGAGAAAGCGAAATTCTCTCTACCTCTACCCATCGCAATCTGGCACACGATATTCGAATATTGTGGTGCGTAAGTCTATATACTGCCACTCTCGGATTCAAACATCTCGCAACCCACACTATTCTTTTACGTTACAATCTGATTTCGGTCTCCGGATTGAGGGACTGAGGGACTGAGGGCGTTGGTCCCGTTTAGCGATTTTGCTGAAAGCCCGAGTAGCGTATTTGACTTGGAAAGGGTTGATTATTGCCCATATTGGATGTTGGTAAGTTCTGAACTTTTCTATAGTTTGATAGAACCATTGAATGAGGTTCGGTCTCTATCACTTCGTTTGCATCAAAAGCATCGCACTTGTCTGAGTCATTAGCGGCAACATATTGTTGTTGTGGCAGACTTGAAGCTGGAAATTACACTAATAGTTTACACAATGTCTTCTGCGCTACTTCTCTCGGGGAACCGCAACAGATATGATTTTCAGATCGCAGCAGAGCTCACCAGAAACCTCAACATATGCTATGTTTCTCGGAATGCATTTGCCGGAATGCCGCTGTTTCGCAGTGTGAGAATATCTCCGGTGCTGGTGCGGTTGTACACAATTTGTTGAGCTCTGGCGCAAGAAAAGGATGAATGATAGTGTCAATGTGGTCTTGTAAAATCAATTTTTTCGACCACGGACCGGGCTAGATACATTTGAGATTGGACCTCGAAAAGGACGAAAATACCCATTTTCCCAGAATGATGCGGGGATGGGGCGAGAGCCAATTCACGAGGTCAGCGGCATTTTCCAGATTCGTTGCACCCATATTATTGTTGGTTCGCCGAACCAGTGTTGAGAATTTTCAACGAGAAGACTACCATCCTCTTTCGGGTTGAAATTTGCATAAACCATTGCTGGTTGGCCAATGGTAAATGACATCCACCTCAGATGAGCGCTTCTGCTTTGCAGAATATCAGCACACCAACACGCAAACGATTATATCGGGAACGTCTCCGAAAAGGTTGCATATGCTTTGTAGCATCGCATTTAAGTACAGTTCCTACCCCTCAAGAATCAACTAGACCAAGAAATTCTAGCAAGCAACAACGTCGGAGAGGTATTTACTCTTCCGGGTATGTTGGAACGAACTTCCAGTTTCATGAACCCAAGCTCACCAATATCAGTATACCATCCAGAGGAATTGAGAAGTCCGTTTCCTTTTGGAGACCCAAAATCGAATCACCTGAAAATAAGGTCTTCACCTGACTGAGTGGTCAGACCAGTCCATGCCTTACTAGTATATCGGTCACATGAGGACCTTTGGTCGAATCACGTATTCTGTCATCCTTCCCCTTCTTGAGTTTTCTTGGATTCCATTTGGTGCGCTTAAAATGCACTGTCCATTTTACCCTGAACTGCATCAGGGGAGAATGGGCCAATAGCAGCAACTCTAGACATGCAAGCGCCCTATCATTGGACCAAACATTTCAGATGCGCAATCTACCTCCATGTGACTTGAAGTCACGGAAATAAGAGTGTACTGGCTATCTTTCCTCACAAGAATTTACTTGTTTCGAGATTGTTTATTTCTCAAAACAATCGAAATTCCAAGAAAGTTCCAATATTTGTTTGTCGTCTAAAAAGGGGGTAGCAAACACAAAAAAATACGAATCAAGAACAGTGCCCAACCAGGGGTAAACGCAAATGGATTACTACCAGTGCAGCCTGGAGGATACTGCAGTTGCACAAATCACATGGCTCTGAGAACAAGTATGAAATCTTTGCAAAGAAAGATTGGTAGCATAAGCACTTGCCAGCGTTATTATGCTGTCTTTTTGTGCGTGTGTGTTGAAGTAGGGGAGAAGTTTCAAGCAAATTACAGACAGACAAGGGCAAATCTTCAACCTTGCCCTCTGATTTTGCTTGTGGCGCGCTATTGAAGTGGCTGGGTTGAGTTGAGAGCCTTTATACTTCAACAGAAGAGGCTGGCGATGCAGATATTCCCTCTCCCTGATGGTTCACTAGGCACACCATAGATTGGATGCTGTGTGTCCAGAATTCTACTCTTCACTGTCCTACATAGACAGTGTGACACAAATTGTTTACAGACCTGACAGATTAGCAGGCTTAAGCACCACTTTCGACAGTCGACAAGTTTACCCCCTGTTGCGAATACTTGTATTTAAAATACGCGTAAGGCTAACTTTCTGGCAGAATTTTCCTCAGTATCTATATGATACACGCAGCTTGGTGGGGTGGTAGGAAGTTCTGAGTTTCTGACGGATCACATGCAATGTTTGCCTGTAGGGGCAATGGCCCCCTGAATGTGCAGAAGGAGAGAGAGACCACTCGAAGCAACAGGCCAATAACGAGGTTAGCAATATCAAGTCAATATGCACGCAAGTCCTACTCGGAGCAAACGTTCACGAAGACACACAGTATGGAAGAGAGGAAGAAAGGACGACACCAAGAAAGGGATAACACTGCGAGTATTCCCGCAATCCTAAGGAGTTTTGGCGGTTCAAGAAAAGAAGTGGCTACAGGAGAGTGGATTGGTTAGCGAAAGAACCCAACTGTGTTTCGCAACATGCCCCTTTCCGATAAGGCAGAGGAGACGCGTGTCGGCAAATTATATTGAAAACGGGTTCCCGGTCTCGAGGACATTGAGAATTAGTGGTTCGGTACCCCCTCAGCAACTATTGGAACCGTGCATATAAATTACCATGAAGAAGGCTCAGATACATAATTCTTTTCAGCACCACATGAAGCTGCATCACAATTTCCGACACTCCAAAGAACGTGGCACCTCTCGATAGGGATTATCTAGTTATGATTATCTCGATCAGGAGATAACTCTCGGTTCTTCATGCCTGTGTCCTTCTGGCGCTGGATTGGAGTTTCTGGAAAGGCTACCGCGCAGGCTGCATATGTTTTAATCGTCAAGATCCAGGAAAACGGTTGCTCACAATGCTATAAGTTGGACACCCCCATTTGGAAGCATAAATAGCGGCTCACAATCGTGACGCTTTTCACTTCAAATTGCAGGAAGCATAGCCATATAATTCCCCCGCCTTTCGTCACTCAAATATTCAAAGTGCAACCTCTGTTAATCGAGATCAAGTATTAAGGTGATTAGACTCCCCTTTAAAGCTACAGAATAGCGCTCTAACTTCTATTAGACTCCGTACACTTCCACGGCTACCACCCACGGCTGCCATCACACGCGGACCAGGATGCCAGGTCAGACCGAGAAAGGAGTTGTCGGGCCAGATGGCCCAAAGCAAGTGAGTATAAAACACTCATAGTCAACGTCTACCAGTTGATCATATTGATTTATGAGTAGGATCCTTCCCCTCCTCCCTCTGAAAAGAAGGGATCAACGCAGTTGCATCTTCAATCTTGGATCGTTGGGCGAGGACGTTGAAGTAATATGTTTGTCAATTGAATCGAGGGGTTAGATACCACGGAGGAGATTTTATAGTCAATATGGAAAACTTGTCCTTTGCTCAACTCTACAATATGATTACTGACCATCCAAATCGCTAGAATTGGTGGTTGACAAATTTGTGAGATCGTAGTAACTAATCTCATCTGTAGAGTACGAACTTTTATCATAGGAAAGCGTAGAGAATTGCGACCGTGAAGAGTTTATGATTTTGAAGAAGATCGAACTACACCACTTAGCCTCTTACTTGGTAAATGGGTACAAATTGACCCCTCCGGCTCTCCGGGCATAAATAGCTAGGCTTCCCCCCGTGGTTGCGTTCCTCGTTACTTTCCTCATACGCTTGCGCATCGCACATGATAATTCCTCCAATGCTCCCCCATCCTCTCCACCGCCCAAAGAAACTCGGAGCAAAACAAGCATAAGAGCTTCAGTAAAAGAAGGTATCTGATATAGCCTTATATCAGAAGTGCGGTCATAAAAAGGTGTATGTAATGAAGCTCATTCTGATTCGCCTGCGTTGTCCAGTAGTATTCCACCCCACACCCCCTTCTTTTACCCTCTCGCAAGCGAGTCATTGGTGCTGAGGTAGATAGTATGATACCCAAGAAACCAGGTACGGTTTTCTGGGTAAGGCTGGCCCACCGGATCGTGGTCTGATTGAGAGGATGTTCGTCAGAATGTTGGTTCCAGACATCGATCGCTCTTTGCTATCAAATATGGCGGCACCGCAAGATGAACCCAGTATTGCGCGAGGCTCTTTAAAGCTGGATCTTTTAAACCAAGGTCCTTCATGTGTCCCTATAGCTAACAATGGTGTCAATAGGCTGGATTTGGAACAAGGCTCTATAGAGATGACTACCGTAAGGCAGAGAAATCAAGCGATCAACCCATCGCTACCAGCGACTGGTCCTCAAGAAACAGACTCTATACCTTCGCAGAGCCGTAAGTTAGCAAAGTATGACTAAATTTTGTTGGCTAACTCAACTAGAAAATCGTGCGCCAACATTTAGCGAACGTGCTAGGGGCTGCTTCTTCAGCTATTCTCTCTTCGGCGGCTCAAGTCCAGAAGAAATCAGAGCAGCGACCAAATTGGCAGAGGAACGCACAAAAGCCGACCTGGAGTATGAGGGCCTTGAATATGAAAAGAGTCAGTCCACAAAGGCGCACGCCAACCAGAGATTTCTAACCAGATTTAAATAGTCGACTCTTTCCCAGCGGGGTACCCGAGTTTGGCAGCCTTCATGAATAGTGACGAGAGTTTCATAATATTTCGAAGATTCGGTCGCCTTTCAACTCGAATTTTGCTTCATCTACAAACTGAGCTGGTGTTGCTCCAGAAGAAACTGGATGCTTTGGACGATAGGGACAACGCCGATCCAATAATGCACTGGAGACTGAGAGGCGGTACCAACTTTAAAGGGTATGATGAAGAACATTTGGAATTACTCGAAGAGATACGGAAGGCATACCTCAATTATGGTAATCATATCTATCTCGTGTGGAGGAAGAGCAAGAAATACTAATTCTGTCAACAGCTGAGGTCCTTGAAAAAGATGTAGCGCTTCGTCGCCTCGACAAGTCAACCACACGCGATCACCGTTCCCTCTTCAACTGGGCCCGAATCATGAATCCATTCTGTGGAGATCCCAACAAAGCGGAATTCATCACTCGTTTTGATGATTTTGTGTCTTTATCACAGCAAAGTCAAAGCACTCGCCGTTTTGAAGATTTTATTCAGCGACTCTTAGGTGATGGGCCCCCCTCACGGCTCAAAGTAAGTTTTCTTCTCAGATACACATAGTACCTCCAGAAACAGATAGGTCGGGCTTGGGACGTCATGCCATTACACTCGTCCTACCTGACTCCCTGCTCATAGTGCTGATTTTTAACAGAGTATTCTCCAAGATCGCAAGGTTCGAAAAAAGACAAATGAGCCAATGGTAACGATATACTCCCCCGCCCGGCTTGCATTTGTTGCGAAGTGCCTGAGTAGCTTTCTAGTTGCTGTGGTACTCCTTATTCCAGTTTACCTGTTGTTTCTCATCGAGATGAGTCGTGCTATGATGGCAGTCGTTACTTCTGTTTTTGTGCTTGCTTTCGTGGTTATCATGTCCGCAGTAACAGATGCCCAAATTCATGAGATATTTGTTGGCGCAGCTGCGTAAGCGTTTGACAAGCTACTTTCGAGGTAGTCGCTGACTTTCGATAGATACGGTGCCGTTCTTCTTGTTTTCCTAGGCAACATTAATAACCAAACAAGCGTCTGCCGTAACTGAGTGTTTAGGGGTCAGAGAGAGTCGCGTAGCTGTGTAGGTGAAGACAGGTTCTAGAGTTTTCTGCTGCATGGGAAATTATTAAACCGATACGCAGAAAAGATTGTGTTTCCCGTATTCGTTGTGCGAAATGTTGTTGATCATGGATCGTGCCTGGAGAGAGGCTATACATAATAAGGCTCCACGAAAGCAGCGTTCGGAATTTGTAATTCTATTCCATTCCAAGACCCTCTTATAGAATATTCCATTCTAAATAGTATAAGTATTAGAATATTCTATTCTAAAGGGTAGGATATTTAGAATTCCAGTTGGAATCCTTACGTGATCCGCAAAAAAGTAGTTCCAGTCCGAGCGACTAATAGGAAGCCTAGCCTTAGTTAAATTATATCTATACTATTAATACTATAATAATAATAGTACAAAGGAGCCTTAAATACTTATATTTGCCGCCCGTACTTCTAGACTACTACCTTAGAGGGGAAAGCGGAGTTTTTTAGATAGTTATAGAATAATTTATAAATATAAAACTATCATAAATGTGACGACACGCACAGCTAATGGACCGCGCACGAATGCACGACTACGCCAGGTGTAAGTTTGGCACTGTGGAACTGTCTATACGAAGATTCTAAGCTGAAGAGAAGAGGAGAGCTCGAGGGGGCTCGAGTCTACATACAAGGTGTGATGCCAAGCCACGATAGTAAAGGCTGAGATAGCACGTGACGGTCAGAACCGTCACAATAAAACTATTTTAATTTATAACTATTTATTATAAAAACTATTTTATATTTTAAACTAATATAAGATAATTCAAAAGCTAAATTGTGAGGGCGTGAATGTGGCTCGGTATAGTGTTTTGGTGCTTCGCTTAGTGAATGCAATAGTGGGTTGGAGTTGCCTAATCGGAGATAGTATAGAGCTGCCTAATAGGGAATAGCGTGGCCTCTTGTTGTGTATAAGTAATAGCTAGCTCTAGGACTTCTTAGCTGACTCGCGATCAATCTCAACTATATTCTGGAACTGTCCTTGTACGCTCCTAGTGATACCCTGACATAAATAGTCTTTAATTTAAACTATTATACTTATAAATAGTCTTAAGACTAGTCTTAAGACTATTCCTTATATAAATAGTTATAAATTAATAAATGTGGCGGTTATGGTCACGAGGGCTGGATGTCACATGTTCGCTTAGCGAGGAGCTAGCGCGCACGACCTGTATTTAGTTCCCAGCTCTCTCGAGCTCTCCTTCTCTCCTCGTCTTTTGTCCTAAGAATAGAGTGTTGTTTGTTCCGACTGTCCAGAAGCACGTCTGTCACAATAACTATTTTGATATTAAATAGTTTTAAAATTATTTTATTTATAAATAGTTTTATATTAATAACTATTTAAATATAAAATAGTTTTAAGACTATTTCAGCTATAAATAGTCTTAGATTTATAATAATCTTTTATTTTAATAGTTTAATTTATAGATAGTCTAAGAATCGTTCTCGAATAGTCTTCGAACGCTTTTCGGACGGTCCCGGGACGGTCCCGGGACGCGGCGGAAAAGTGCCCGCGCAGAGCCGCATACAGGGCGCAGAGCCGCAGCGCACGGGCCATATCACTCACTCGGTACTGCTCCTATGCGCTCAACCCCAACGCTATAAAAATATAAGTATTAAATTCAGTCGCTTCAGCGAAATTTGACTGACGCGGGCATGACGTGTGGTGCTGGTAGTTGATTACTTAGAGATGGTGGGCGCGCGCGGGACATGTGCCCGTAGGCGCCCAAGCGCCGGCCGGGAGTGCCTTGCGCACCCTGCCTGCGCAGGCACTCGGCCCTGCTTACGTAACCATGTGTGCACCTGGGAGTACTAAGGAGTAGGATTTGGGACGGGTTTAGGACGGTCCCGGGACGCTCTCGGGACGGTCCTAGAACGCTTTTATATTTAGGAAACTATTCTTAATAATCTTATTGATATAACTAAATAATATTTCAAAACTATCTTTATATATAAACCGCCCTCCTCCTATCACCTGGCGGTTTTTTCCCTAGGACTAGATTCTATATAAAACCCTCTTTCGAGAGTCTCTAGATAGTCTAAAAAACTCCGCTTTCCCCTCTAAGGTAGTATACGTACTCTAAACTACCTATATTTATTTACCCTACGAAAAAGAGCCTTAAATACATATATTTACGCCTCCTAGACTAGCGGTATATATACTCCTAGACTGCTAGTACAGGTAGTACAAACACTCGGATTCACCTTAGTCATATATAGGAGACAACGATAAGCAATTAGGCGTAGGTAAAAATCATAATTTCAGTCCTTACTTTATAACAAATAGAGCTCTCTTATTAGTTAAATAGTAATCTATATATCCTTTGGAATTCTAAATTCCAAGGCCTTATCCTTTAGAATATTCTATTTTAAATTAGAGAGTCTTTGGAATATTCTACCTTAGAATAGAATCTTAGAATCCTTAGAATCGTATTCCAAGTGCCGGACGCTGCACGAAAGTACGTGTACTGTAAGCGCCCAGTAACAAGTCTCCTCTCTGTGCTACATTTTTAGTTCATGGTCCCCGACAATCCTATTCATTGGCCGTTCACGTGTGAAGGTTCGATTTCGAGTTTTATAGTGAATGGATTCGCTTGAGTGAATAGGGGTATTCGGCATTCCGTAGCTATTTAGTTAGTTCCACCGCGAGGAGTTCCCTCCTTCTCTCCTTGCGGACAATCTAATCAATACCCCACCCTGACATATTGTCCGCCTTTTACGAACTAATACGATCGACATAGTCGTCGTATTCTATTATGGCTAACTAAGCTTTTGGCACAGGCTTCGAGGGCTGGGCTAGAGACCAAAATCCACAACCACCTGGCGGATTCGTACCTTGGAACAATCCACTAGACCCTTAACCTCAACTGGAACACTTTGACGCTAATGACCTTTACTATCACCGTAACGACCCGTAGACACTCTCCCAAGCCGCGACCCGAAACCCTCAAGCATTCCAACAAATATTCAAGGGTATCGTCGAGGGTTTGGAAACATCTAGACAAGCATATACAGAGGCCCTTCGAGACGAAGAGGAAGTAAAGGAAGACACCCAGAAACTCCAGAATGAGTATACGTAACTCTACAATCGATTCGTCGCACTCCAGAAACAGAACAGTGAGCTTCGAACTGCTGCTTAAACAGCTCCAGTTGCTCCTACACCCCTACTAGTGAATACCTCACAACAACAATAAGCCTACGTTGCGCGTTCCCCGGCATATCCCGATCCTGTCAAATTCGGTGGCAAGCTTCGATCGCCCTCTGACCTTCGTAGCTATCTTATTAGCACAAGAATCAAGCTTTAGCAGAATCGGGATTG
>UNPT01000107.1:0-18736 GCA_900536445.1 Hymenoscyphus occultus
AGGCTCTGTGAGGTTGATAGTGGTTGTTGGAAATCTTTGACTGCGCGCAGGACCCTCGCGAGGCCCCTTCAGCCGTGACGGCCACCCCTCTTCCATCGTCGTCGTAACTCAATCTTAGCTCTCTAGAGTAGGGTCGCGAGCCCTAGCTAGAGGTTCGTAGGATGCACCGCGTACAGGTGTTAAGTTGTCGCATCCCACCTCGGCGACTTACCATCATTTAACATGACTAATACTAAGTACCCTATATATATACCATCCTTCCATATCTCCTCCGTACTCCCTATTCCACCAAGATAATTTAGATAAATCTTTATATTTACTAAGCCCTACCCTAATTCAAACCCGTCTTCTATCTAAACAACCTCGAAGGATTTTACCGTCGCAGATCTAGTTAAATATAGTATTATATACGTATAAATAAAAGATTCTTAATTAACTCTTAGTCTATTTCTCTTGGCGTATATACATGTAATATATAATATAATACTAAATAGAATATTTTAATACTATAGGGTTTTCTAGAAATTACTTTATATACCTCTAATCGGGGCGAATATATTCCTCGTGGGATAAGGACTATAGAGGAGATACCGAAAATACTTGGTTAGTAGTATTATTATTGTTCTTTAGAGATTATGAAACTAAATACCTCTACTCTCCTTCTACCCTACTCTCCTTCCACTCTATATTTCATTTAAATATATAAAGTCGAGAGTAAGCCTACGAGCCTACGAGCCTATAAGCCCGTCTAGCCTCGTATTAAGTAGTTTTATAATCTAGTCAAGTTAATTAGGTTAAATAAAAACCATTACTTAACTTTACTTTACTTAACTTCTTTTATTTTAAAACGCTATGAACCCCTATTACCTACTACTCGCTTAATTCCTACTCCTATTACTCGTATAACTCTTATAGCTCGAGTGCCAAAGTACTAAACTCCTCAACCCCCCTAAAAAAGAGAAACCAAAAAAAATGATACATTAATAATCTACCTACTCCCTCTCATCCCTCTCATCCCTCTCATCCCTCTCATCCCCCTTATCCCCATCTCTATCCCCTCTGTCCCCACTCCCCACCCCCTTTCCCCCCATCCCCATCAACACACCCACTAACCCTACAAACCTAACCTAACATATACAAAACCCCTAACCATACCCACTCCCCCTTCCCACACCCATCCCAAACCCACCAAACCTCCCAACCCCCTCACCCTAAAGAAAAACACCCCCCTCCTCACTCCCCCCCGCAATCCTCTTCCGACGTGTATTTAAAAACAACTCAACCATCTTCCGACTACCCATCGCTTGCGCATCACTCTCACTCATTTCACCAATCCCCCCTGCAACCCCTCCAACACTCTCATCAAATTTCCTCACCATCAAGCTCCCTCCAATCCCCTGATCATTCAAAGTAGGACCAAGAGGCATCGGAATCGGATCCACAATCGGATTCAAAATCCCCTTCCCATTCCCCTCCCCCTTATAAAAATCCTCCAACGGACTCCCCGCCCCAGCTCTCTCAAAATCAAGGTCTTGAAGGATCTTCTCACCACCAACAACTTCACCAATCGCAGAACCAAGATCAGTACCAGATCTCTCACTCCTACGCTCACGTTCACGCTCACAACTCTTCCCCCTTTCACCCATCACTTGACCCGACCTCTTCCTCCTCACCAACTTCGCCGTAAGCCTTGGTGTCTGACTTTCTTTCTGCACCTGTCCTTGTGCAGGAATCTGCCCAGACATACCACAATCCACAACCTTCGCCTCCGAGCCATTAAAACTCCTCACACTCCTAAGACTAGCCTTAGAAACGTGTTTCTTATGGAGGACATTCCGGCCGTGGCTGCGTCCCACACTCCCAGACGCACTCCCACTCCCAGTACCAGATACTGTATTTGAATTGGAGTTCGAACTCGTCTGCTGGTTTGTTATAGTCGAACTCGTGCCACCACCACCAAAAGCACTCATCCCCGCACCCGTCAAGCCAGCAAAGCCCGAGCCCAAGGAGGAGGCAGGGACACCAGTAACAGTCACCACACTCCTGAGACTATTCCTACTCTCCACAGCCCTCAAAGGGTTTCGTCCGGGGATAGGAGGAGGTATCGGCGGGGGTGGAGGAACATACGCAGTCACGCCTCCAATACCACTACCATTCTCCCTCACAAGCGGTGTATTCCCACACGACAACGGGGTATTCCCCCTCGCAATCGCGTATCCCGAAGCATTTCCACTGGTCTCAACCAAAGAAACCGAGCTCTTATTCTTCAAAATAGGCTTGAGGAAAGGTCTTGTCACATTCCCATCCTGATTCTGATTCTGATTCTGGTTTAGATTTAGAGGGGGAGGATATACCATCCCAACCGGCAGCCTCACACCGATCTTCCCACTTGGCGCAATCTCCACGTCCTCATCGTCAATCTGTGCGCTTTCCCTGAGATGTCCCACCACCGTGGTCGGTTGATAAGCTTTCGGGATGGTGTAATTGATATACGGCTTTGCATTGGCATTCGTCGTGGTAGTGCTATTGCCATACCCCGTCGTCGAAAAAGGAGGAGCAGTAGCCCGATGATTTTCCTTCCCCCTTTCTAACTTCGCAACCTCACTACTCATCCACCGCTTCCACTCATTACTGCCCGCCGAACTGGAAACACTGTGGCAACTCCCACCACCGGTCCGTCGATTCAGTGAGCGATAGGTCGAGCGATCAAGAATCACGACATCACCCTTACTACTCTCCTGCGATAACTTTGAAGTATCAAGCTGCTGTTCCGTTTCCCGTTGTTCATGTTGATCAATTAATAAACTCAGCGCGCTATTCGCAGCAAGCGTCTGACCACTGGTAGTCCTCGAGTACAAGGATACGCTATCGGTCTTGTCATCCACCACCTCCTCTGATGAGAACCCACCATCAACAGCAAGGAACATGGATTTCCGACTTGGAGTTGCATTTGGATCTTTCTTCATCGCTGGGGTGCCATCTTTGGTCTCGGCTAAAGATTTGCGGAAAGGACTTGTGGTTCGACTTCCAGTCCAAGTACTTCCCCCAAAGAAGGTACTTCTCGACTCTCGAAGTCCCTTCTTGGGCGGTTCAATAACGACGGGTTCATTACTGATAGCGATTTCTTGAGGGGTTCTTCCGACTTCTTCAGGAACGGTATAGAAGGATGTTTTGTTGCTAGGTTGTTGGATAGAAACCACCGACGTTGAAGCATTGGAATATGCTCTATGATGTTGCGGTGGTCGGGGAGCGGGTGTAACGGTGGATTTATCAAAAAACACATCATCCTCACTCCTCATCCTCGCCTCACGAAGAACATCAGCCGGAGCCCACTGATGGGTATGTGTACCTGTAAAGCCAAAGAGATCTTCCGCTCTGGCAGCATGAACGGAATCTGTTTTGACCCATTGATGAGAGTGACCCTCCTCGGATGGAACATGTCGAATGGTGGAGTATTTCTGATTTTCTTTCCCATTATTGATAGATGAGCTTCGTCTTGGAGTTCGAAGTGTTTCCTCGCTCGCTTTGTGAGCAGGTTTGTGGTGGGGACCATTTTCATCGAGTCGTTTCATAAGAGCCGAGTATACGCGAGCGCTATCCACCCCCTGAGTGGGAGCTGGGCCGTCTCGGCTAGGTGGTCGGACTAATGGATAAGCCGAGAATTGATTGGTGAGACGTTTTCGTCGGAATGATGAGGAGGATATATGAGTGCCATTCTCATTGATGATAGAAAGGCGTTGTTGTTCTCTTTCGGAAAGAGCACGTGCGGCTTGACTGGTGACCGTATTGGCTGCTGTACTTGTCCAGCTGGTGACGCGGGAGTTGGAGTTATCATCGCTAAGGTCTGTTGTGAAGCTCCTTGCACTACGAAGACTTCCTGCATGCGATCGTAATTTCTCTTTGGAGGGTTGGATACGTATAGAAGGTACGCGAGATGCGACGCGAGATAGTGATTCATCGTCTGGATAAGGGATATCGTTAAAGGCATCTTCATTTGGAGGGCAAGAATATTGTCGAACATGGGTTTCGTGAGCTTCAACCTGTTGGTTGGGGATAGCGATGGGTTCTTCTTTGATGAAGCCAAAGACACGTTTGAGTTTGAATTTGATGGTTTTGGAGGCTTTCCGAGCTTTTTCTCTCAACTTGAAGTTGACTGGAGAACTGGGGGTAGTTTCATCTTCGGGTAAAGGTGTTGGTAATGGATCACTATTTCCACTGCCACTACGGACAGACTTTCTGAACTGTTTCTGATCAATGTTCTTTTGAGTTCTTGATCGGAAGAGGAAGGATGGTTGTTCTCGGAGTCGTTGTTGGGCAGCATGCTGAAAGAAGCGATCACGGGCCATCTGAACGCCCTCGTCGGTTCTATGAGTAAAGCCACCGTCTCTACCGCCACGTAGAAAACTCATTGATTTCGGGGCTCTCAATGCGGCTTGATAAGGTAGGGCTCGAGCGGTTCGAGTGGTTCGAGAACTGGTAGTACTATTTTGTCGCCCAAGACGAGAGGTCGTTTCCCGCTCAGGTGTTCCATTGCTGTAAAAAACACTCGGAGCCTTAAGAGGACTAAACATAGATTTCGACTTGCGAAGTCGACGATATGAAGAAGGGGTCGAGGGAACTTCAGGTTCGCGTGCGTAATATTCATCGTATGCAGCCAATGCCTTATTGAACTCTGTCGCCGCCGTAGCTTTCCCAAATGAAGCTTTGCCAATCGACGATGAGCGACTTGGAGGACGATATGCTGCAGGTACAGGAGCACTCGTGGTCAAGGCAACGGGCTTCAGTGTCGCGGTACTAGCTTTGGGTTGTATGGTATGTCTGTTATTCGTCGATTGACGTCTCTGAACGGCATTAGGCCCAGCGAAGCGAACACTCTGCTGTCGCTTAACGACATGTTCACCGGTAAAGGAAGAATCGATCGGTTGCGAAGAGGACTGCCTCTCATAATTGGAAGTCTGAACCCTCGGTGTCTGTTGTCCGCGGCTGTAGCATAAATCAGCGTTGGTTCTTTCCTGTGCTCGAGCAAAAGCTAACGTTGCTGCGGCGTGGGCGTGTTGACGAGCAACCTCGGGGTCGATGGATTCATGCTTGCTATGAACTGAGGATGTGGATTTGCTTCGACCGAGCCGGGTAGAGCTGTTTCGTCGGAACATCGTTGTAATGCTTGCAATGATTTTTCTGATTCGTTCAGGAAATGAAGTAATTGAAATTAAAACGGGTAGAATGCAATACAGCCTTTGGTGATACTTTTCTGTGCACAGTATTAACCAAAAGTGAGGAAGACGATCCGTATGAAAATGAGAAGAAGAGAGTTGAAAACATGAGAATAGAGAAAAGATGATAGTTGGAAGGAGCCTGCAGTCATTTGCGAGGAAGGGGCAATGGGAATGCATCTTCAAATCGACTCCAATCCAGTAATCGTGACCCTGGAGAACGTGGGAACACGATCGTTCTGGTCCTAAAGGAAGGAGCGATCTCACTCGAGGCCACAATTGAGCTCAGAGGTAGAGAATTGGATGCACATCTCTCCTACACGAGAAAACAAAATCAACAGGTGGATGCATACTCGAGTACATTGTGATCACTGCAGATACCAAAAAGTTTTCAAAGTATTTGGTCTATTGAATGTTACTACAACAGAGAGACCTTATGCTAACGCAATGAAACCGATCCAACTGCATACAATGAGAACCCGAACCACGACCCATCCATCCAAACAATGCAGACTAAAGGAAAAATGAAAATACCCGGCGAAAGCCTATGTTCCTGCAATATAAGAATTGCATATTATAATTTGCAAATGTGCCATCCCGTACTGCTTACATGTCAAGCTCATCCAAGAACTCAGCGATCTCATGCCCAACCATCTTCTCAATCTTCTTGGAAAACTTCTCAGCCTTGTTCAAAGCTGACTTGGAACCCTTGACGACCTCACCAGAAATGACGTTGAAGTCGTTCTCAATGGCCTCCTCCAACAATTCAATGGTGGATGGAAGCTTGGCCTTGACGGGTGCGTCTTGAGCCTTCTTGACGGTGTAGCTACCGGCCTTGATGATAGAAGAGTAGTTGGAAGCTCCACCACCGTTCCATGCCAAGATGTTCTCGGTGTTGGATGGGACATCGGACAAAGCACCCTTGGTAGCAATGCTGATGATGCTCTCCTTGAGCTTCTTTGGGGTCAACTCATCGACTGCGTAAGCGGAGTCGGAAGCAGGTTGAAGAGAAAGGTAGTAGGCCAAGAGACCAGCAATATGTGGGGAAGCCATGGAAGTACCAGAGATGGTGTTGACGGCGTATTTGCTTCCGATCCAGGTAGATTGAATGCTCAAACCTGGGGCAAAGATGTCGTTGCAAGGACCGTAGTTGGAAAAGTATGCTCGGGAATCATCGAGAGCGGAAGCACCAACGGTGATGGCTTGCTCAGCGGCTGCTGGAGAGTAGTTGCAAGAATCGGCGTTATCGTTACCAGCAGCGACGGCAAAGTGGATACCAGCGTTGACAGCACCGTTAACGGCACGATCAAGAGCAGGAGATTTGCCACCACCAAGAGACATGTTGGCAGCAGAGCCCTTGAAGCCCTTCTTTCCTGCCTTGACCTTCTCCGTGTGTGCGTTGGCAGCCCATTCAACACCCTTGACCACATCGGCCATGGTTCCTGAACCGTTGGACTTGAGGACCTTGACGGCGTAGACATTGGCCTTTTTGGCAACACCATACTTGTGACCAGCAACAGTACCAGAGCAGTGAGTTCCGTGTCCATTTCCATCCTCATCAGCATCGTTGGCTGGGATAGTCTTACCCCAGTGGGCGCGACCCTCGAAGTCAACGTGCTCAGTGTTGGTTCCGGTGTCGATAACATAAACATCGACACCCTCACCAGCATCAGCAGCATACAGGTACTTGTTGAAGTCGCTGAAACCCAAGCTCTTTCGGTGTGAGATACGAGCAAGACCCCATGGGGCGTTCTTCTCTAGCTCTCCAGTATCTTCGCCACCTAAGGTGTGAACAATAGAGTCTTTCTCCACATATTCGACCTGAAAGATAACGAGTCAGCTTGGGAAGTCTCGTAACCTGAGTAATGGGAGAGAAAGTTTCCATCACGTGTGCTTTTGCCGCTTTCCAACTTTGAAGTTCGCGGATACCAGGCGGGAGGCGAGGTTGCACCAAATCGCCGATTGAGGTACGAGTTACATTCGCAACGGGAGGAAGGAAACAAGAGATATATATCGATTGGAGAGTAGGGATTTGAAGTACTTACATCAGGATGTCTTCGGACCTTCTCGATGACAGAGTCATCAAAGTGGCCGGAGTAACCCAAGAAGTCGCCAGCGATGTTGTATGTGTGTTTGAGACCCTCAAAGATGTCGGTGGTGAGGGGGAATTGTGATCTCTTTCTCAGCTCCGTTCGAACGTTCTCGCTCTCATCGTGGACGCTCTGCACCCAGCTGTGGTGGTCAGAAGCCTTGGCCTCGGTGACGTGCTTTTTGAAGACCACGATGTAAGAGTCTGGGATGGACTCGGCATTCGAGGATGTGAGGATAGGAGCGGCCCCATCGTGGATGGTTTCAGTGCTCGCAGTTGGAGCTGCTGCTGCCAGCAGAGGGAGAACCGACCAGGCGATAAGCCCACGCATGATGAAGACGGAGATGGGGAGTTTCGAGGAGGATAAGGAGGATGAGGTTGTTAAGATGTTCGGTCTGCCGGCGACTCTGGACAAGCTAATGAAAGATGCAGGAAGTAGGGCGATGGGTGATGGGTGATCAAGACAGTTGTAGGTGCTGTCTGTAGAGGTTGGTGTTGATGGAAGAAGGAGAGAGCGAGAGGATAGGATGACGGCGAGCTCAAGTAGGTTGCGATGGGTCTTGGCGATGGTTACGAAGCCGAGCTGTTGCCAGCCCGCCTACGGATACATACCCTGGCAGTAGAGGATCCACAAGGAACCTGGGCAGTGGGCAGGTGATTCACGGGGGCGGAGTTGTGCCTGATTCGCTGCGGATCCTTACCCGCAGGTCGATAGAGGAATGGGCTGCCGTACTGTTGCTTCCTTATCTCTCTGCAATCGGTCTGGGGGAGAGACAAGCTAAGCAGGGATGGGCGATGCAAGTCCGCAAGCACCGCATGAGAGTTGTGAACCGTCAGAGGTGTCACCGATGTACACAATCACTATTGCCATTGGAGGTTGAGGTTACCTATACTCTGTACAGTGATTCCCAAGATCTGCCTCGACACATTGAAAGAACACTTTGTTTCTGAGGCGGCACCGAGTGTCAAAGTCGTCCAAATATTGAGTACGTAAGGTACGAGTACCGAGGGTCCTAAGGTTGCCATATGAGCTACGGCAGCCTTGAGCCTGCGAGCTGCCAGAACGTCGTGCCTGGAGCTGATGGAAGCTGATTGATGCTTCCAGGTTCCCCCGGAGCTATGGCAAGCTCCAGCGCCGCAACCGGGCTCGTCCACCCCACAACTTTCACAAGTACGGAGGACCATCCCAAGGTACCCGGAGGAGGGCACAGCAGGAGCATGAACATGAGCATGAGCATCACTCGAAAGCCGGTGAGAGCTGTTCCCATACGAGAGACACCTCTCCTACTTCGTAGTCACTTCGTAGTCACTTCGTAGTGGTTCAAGACATGATACTCTGGTGGAGAGATGGTGTTCGAACCTATCAGTCCTCTCATCCAAACTCAACGGTCTTTAATTGAGCTGCAGCGGGCCGCATGACATTGGCTCCAGAGTCAGGCGGATAAGGTTACAGGCGTGGGGAGCGATGTGCTTGATGCGATGGCGAACTTGGGGATCCAATGGCGTATGACTCGAAGCTCCATTGGAAGCCCTGAAGCCTCCAGCTAACCCCGGAAGGGCAGATATTCACGTGCTCGAGAACATCTCGAGCACCCGGACAGCTTGGTTCGGTAGGTACGCGTAGCTATCGTGGGTACTCGAATAGCTAGGCTAGTCCGCTGGACTACGAGTAGATACTAGTGTCGTCCAGGATTGCCATTTGCTAGCCTCTTCTACTTCATACACCAACACACTCGTGGCCTTGCTCGTGAGGCTGCAGAGCTTGAGACATCCGAGTGGAAAGTTGGCGTTGGCCACCTCACGCCTCACCGCGAGGACGAGAACACGAGGCCATTGACAGTCCAAGACATGTGAGGTGAGTGACGCGATAAGGTGAACTAGCTCGTCACTCTTTTCTACTTTCTAGTAACAGGTTTGAATTTATATAAAAAGAGAGGGAAGGGACTAGTAAGCTCTGGATCTTGGTGCTCCAGATCAAGTATCAACCATGTCTTGGCTACAGCCTCGAACTCAAGGACATGCGAGCACTTGCTATGGAACCATCCAACACAGCCAGCTATGTAGAGAAGAAAAGAATGGCATTTTGATAGCGAGTATCTCCTGCGAGTGAATTGAAACCGTGCCGCCTTTCTTTCCGTTCGTGCATCTGCCGTGGACTTGGACACGCGTTGCCTCTGCGCTCTGAGCACAACCCAGCTTTCTGCTTTGCGAGACTCGAAACCTGGTGTTGGTGTTGGTGAGCCATCGTCAACCAAGTCCCAGGACCTACCACACGGCCCCTCAGCCTCCTCACCACCACTCAGAATAATACCCAATATCTCGGAATTTGAGGCAGCTTTGATTTTGCCATATCTAACTACGCTTGACAGATTTGTCCTATCTCTGTCCCACGAGCCGATTGCCTTAGACACGAATACACGCGTTCCGATACCATAGCCCAAGACCAATTGTATGTGGCTTCCTCTGCCGTGTAGAATGCAACCGATGCAGGAGAAATAAAGGGCAAATAGCATAACTGGGACAAAGGAGAAAGGGCCAAGGGAAGGGAGGCATAGACAATTATGTCTGCTCGTACTACGCGGCGCCATCGTTCATCGACCGTCGCATCTTCCCCACCAGAGAGTACCAAGGCTACAGTTGAGCTCCAGCTCCTGCTAAACAACCTCTCTACCTCAACATGTTTGTCCCCAAACGCTTCCTCCGAGACATACCCAGATTTGGTCACTCTGATTGACCAAGCACAATCTATTCGCCAATATCTGGTCGCATCTGCTTCCTCTTCCAGAGCAAACGATGATTTCCGGCACCTGCACGGTTTTCAGATCCTCCTGGATACTCTGCGTGCCTACTCGGGCTTCTACCACCCATCCAAACGAGATTTCAGATCCAAGACACAAGTTTTTGAGCTGGTAGGGGTGATTCTGGGTATACTAGCACAAACCTTCCGAGAGCACTATGGAAACCGCAGATATTTCCAGAGGAGGGTGGAAGGCGGCGGATGGGCAGCTCTAGAACAGACGATAGCCAGTATAGGCATAGGAGGAAGCGAGTCGGACGTATGGGGCGAAGGCCAGTTGTTTGGCAGATTGCTGGCTTTTGCGTTGGATGATAAGCGTTTTGAGGAACTGTGCGAGAAGGCTGCCGAACTACACCCAACCGGCCAAACAACCCCCTCAAATACCATTAGCGAGGAAATGGTGGACTATTTTTCTCGTAGCGAAGAGGAGATAGGGAAAAGCCCATCCGACAACTCGGTTGATGCTGATGAGGCGGCCCGGAAACTGGTGGATAGCAAACTCCAGGGCATGATCAGAGAAAGTGCTCTGCTTTACAATGCAGATGTGGTCCCTATCATCATCGATTTTTGGAAAGCTACTCCTCGCGCAAAAGACACACCTGTGAACCCCGCAGCGCTAGTCGTGATTTTGGCATTGACCAAGATGGTGGCCATATCAAGTCACAACCTCTTAGCCCTCCACGGTACGGGAATCCTATCAACTCTTCTCCCCCTTGCTTTCGATGCCGACTCTCCACTGGCCGCTCCAGAGAGAGTGGCTGTGAAGAATCTTTGCAGTTGTCTCATAGCTATTGGTATCAGTACCTTGAACGATGCCCAGTATCTGATTTGTAGCAAATCACCTACTGCTACGGATTTCCTTCTCCAGTCCTTGAAGGATTCAGACAGACCCGCCCATATTCAATTTGATCTATCCTTGAATGGATATGCATCAGTAGAGCTACCTACCTTGGGCCGGTCTTTTCCTCCTCCTTCAAGTGCCCCCGGTTATACGTTTGCAGCTTGGATTTACATTGATCATTTTGATCCAAATGCTCATACGACCATTTTTGGGGCATTTGATTCTACTCAAACATGCTTTGTGCTTGCATATCTCGAAAAAGATACACGCAATTTCATTCTCCAGACATCCGTTACTTCATCCAGACCGAGTGTGCGATTCAAATCAACTGCGTTCACAGAAAAACACTGGTACCACATTGCTCTTGTTCATAGAAGACCAAGAACCATGGCTTCGAGCAGAGCAGCTTTGTATGTGGATGGAGAATTTGTCGAACAAGTCAAGTGTCAGTACCCGGCTCCGCCTCCTCCAGCTCATTCTGGCAACGAAAGTTTCTCTGCGTTCACTTCGTCACATACCAAGTTGAACCCTGTCCAGGCTTTCTTGGGAACTCCGCAAGATCTATCAACCCGTCTTGGGTCAGGGGTGATATTTTCTCGATGGTCTTTGGCTTCTGCCCATCTCTTTGAGGATGCCCTCAGTGACGACCTTGTGGCGGTATACTTTCGACTCGGGCCAAGATACAACGGGAACTTCCAGGACTGTCTTGGCTCTTTTCAAACCTACGAAGCGTCGGCTGCTTTGGGTATGCGCAACGAACTTATGCATCCTGGAAAAGATGAGAGTTCAGATATCATCAGTGCCATTCGAGAGAAAGCCAGTAACTTGGTACCTGAAAGTCGAATATTACTGAGTATTTTACCATCAGCGGTGCTAGGGGATGACGATCGTCACAAGGTCAATGAATCCCAATTACTTCGGGGACTCAACCGCATGGCATCCAACAATCTATTCCAACTCACTCATAACAATGGTACCTCCTTAGCAATCAATGCCGCAGTGCCTTCTATAAACGAAGCACTGTGCCGATCCCAAGGAACGGCCGTTATTACTGGTGGTCCTGTCGTCATTGTACCACAATCGCTGGACAACACTCTTTGGCGGCTTGGTGGTTTCGCTGGTATTGCACTCAAACTGGTAGAGGATGCGAACACTTTGGATGAGATTACCAGAGCAGTTGAGATCCTCTTCGAGGGCATCAAGGACAGTTGGAGAAACAGCGAAGCCATGGAACGAGAAAATGGATATGCTATTCTAGCAGCTCTACTTCGAGGCAAAATGGGGGTGGGTATGGTGGTTTCGTCAAAGGGTGGCAATGATGAATCCTCGTCTTTGAGTCCAGAGGACCGAGACCAGCTGGGATTTCAACTTCTCAGCCTTGTACTTGGTTTTGTGGGATACGACCACGAAACTCCAGAGGACTCATTCATCATCAACCCGCTAGCATATCGCATCTTGCTCGTAGATTTTGATATGTGGCGGAAGACTTCGTCAATCACGCAAAAGCTGTATTATAAACAGTTTGTTGTTTTTGGTGTGAATAGTAAATTTCATCAATTCAATTCTCGTAGACTATTTCGAATGCGTAAGTTATGTACCCTTTCACTTCTCAGATAATTCTAATCAAAAGCAGGAATCGTCAAAAGGTTTCTAGATGCATTAAAGGCCGATAACTTCCCCCGGGAAGTATTTTCCTCCTTCATGGAAGCTTTCACCAGTTTGGTAAAGACCAATTTGACCGCAGAAATACTGCGATCACTTTCCTTATTCATCACATACGCTTTTCATAAACCAACCAGCTCAGCTGCCTCTACGTCACGAGCATCGAAAGGATTGGGCGGTACTCTTCCGACCCGAAGTAGCTCAAAGAGTGGCCCTAAAAGACCAACCATCAACGTATTTTTTGACGGAAAAGATATTGCACACGATTCCCTGTCCAAAAGAGAACTCGGCACGAAAATACTCGAGATGTATGCGGAGATTTTGTGTGAACCTGGGGGCAATTCAAACATTCGAAAATTCGCCAGAACTGTGACAAACAAGGTATGATAAATTCCATCTCAAATCAATGCTGGTTTTTTAACATCGATAGTGGTTACTACATCTCCTCACTGAAGACGATCCAGAAGTTGTCGTACTGGGCACAAAGATCCTGGCTCGACTTCTTGTTGTTCATGGTTCAAGCTATGTCACCAAATTTGCACAAAAGACGGGTGGGTATGCCATCATGCGCCATAGGCTTAAACGATGGTGGGACATTTCCACCTTGTGGCCTATCTGCTTTAGCATTCTTTTCGGGCGTGATGTTGCAGATATTGATTTCGAGCGACCTTTCGAACTTTTCAGTCTGCTCGAGACTTTTGAAAATTGCAAAATTGTCTACCCAGGCGTGTTCCCGGTGATTACTGCGATGCTACAAACAGGCCTCAAGGATATACTTCGTACTCAGGATGATCCGGACTCGCCATTAGCTGAGCGTGCTGCCCACCAGGAACAGAAAGCAACCCTAGGTGTCCCTACTGGTCATGTTCGACGAAGGTCAATGTCTCTGACAAAGGAGTTGGAAGTCCGACGTAAGTGAACTCCTCTGTAGCCATTGTAGATATTCTGACCCGCGGTGATAGAAACTCATCAAACAAGACAAGTTCGCGTTGGTGGCCAAGCCACCGTGCTTCAAACTGTCATACGATTCTTTGCAGATCTACACGGGAAGTCTTCAGAGTTCCGGGACTTTGCTGTATCCTCGGATTACATTAGATTGCTCCTTACTGTTCTTTTTCCGGTGGTTGTCAGTACGGATGAGGTCCAAGCGGAAACTGAACTAAACTCTCGCGATTCGGCCCTGACGTTCGATGGGCAAGATGTTATGATTCGTCCAATATCGCGTTCTACAACCACCCCAGCCACAATGGTTCGAACTTCGACGGTAGAAACTCTACTTCCACCGAGTCCAACGCAACCTCGAGCCAAACCTTTACGACGAGGTTCGTCATTTATTTTATTGACATCAAGGCCATCTGAGTTCAGCCCATCTTCTGCTAGATTGAATCTTGTCATGTCACCCAAGAAGAAAGTTACAGCCCAAAAGATTAGCAATGCTCTTGTAGAGGGGCTTCTTGAGCTTGTGATCAATGTATTTATTGATCAAGTTATGGCGCGAAAGGATTTTCAAGGCTTTGGACTTTTCTTGAAAGTACCACCAGGCTTTCAAGAGCACCAAGCATATTTTGAGTCATATTTGCTGCGTAATACCATATCGGAGCTCAATAACACTATTCAACTTGATCAAAAGTTATTGTGGGAGACAAGAACTCTACAAAACATGGCTCGTTTTGCTACACACATGGGAGAGGCGATATTTGAAGGATGGTTCCTTGGAGGCGCGGATCCACTGTTGGACTTTGCTGGCACCACACTGGAATACTTGCAGCGACCGGAGGTTGCGAAGATCAACAACGTTCGACTTTGCAGTCCAGCCATCCTTACAATCAAGACAGTCTTCTTGAGAGTTGTCCTGTTGAGACTTTCGGACTTGGACAATGAACAAGTATCTGAAGACGAGGCAGTGTCATTCATCGAAAAACTACACTATTGGCAAACCGTAATGCTTTCCCCCAATGGTGGCGAGAAAACTCCTGGGGAAGATGAGTTTCTTCGACTCATTTGCTACCAACTCTACATCAAGTTGGTAGATTCCAGAGAGCGAGTCCGCCTGGCGGCTGCGAATTTGTGGCGTATCATTCTGGTACAAAAGCCAGAAGAGACCTCGGCCATGTTCCAGCATGCAGTATCAAATGAGCACAAGAACCTATCATCTGATTTCAAAAAGTTAATGGAGCTCGATAACGAAACATTTGTCGACTGGGTTGACACACAGCGCGCAGAATTAGACGCTCTCTTCTTCGGAGTCATGTCTAAAGCATGGGAAAGTTTTGTGAGTACAGAAAACCAGAAGACTGAGGATACGGCGAAGAATCGAATAGCGAAACGCCGGGAACGATTGAGACATTGGCATTCGCAGGATGTCAATGAAAACCAATTCATATTCCAGCACGATTTAGCAACCACCTCCTGGATGAAAAACATCTTTGCCGCAGAACATCTTAAGCATCAGCGTGCGCAACAGGATCAACAGGATAACTTTAGTTTCCTGGCTTCCGCATTCACCAAGATGAATCGTGAGCTTCTTCGTCCTTGCGCTGTATTTGACAGACAAGCGCCCACGAAGTGGAAGTTGGATCGAACTGAAGGGCGCAATCGCATGCGCCTCCGTATGCTACCTGATCGTTCTGGTCCAACGTACGATTATCAACCTAAGCGACGAATCACCGATGCAGGAACGAATGGAAACGGGAATTTGAAACTGGATTCAAAGGCAGCACGGCCACACGCCTTGAGCATGGGAACGACACCATCAGTTGCCACGCCCTTGTTGGATTTCGATGCCCAAGTCGACGCGCGACCTAAGACTAGCGAGGGTACTGAACCTCCTGAAGGCACCGTGATTCCAGAGGAAGACTTTGAGATCGTGGATGGTCCAAACGAACCCGGAGAAGGCGATGAGCACTATGAGGATAAGAATCGCAAAGTCATGCGAAGCCTTCAACGAGGCGATCAAGTTCAACATGTGTTCAATATTTCTCGCATCATTGGTCTTGAAGCCTGTGAAGGATTGTTGATTATCGGGAAAGATTCCCTTTACCTAATCGATAACGTCTTCCAAAGAGCCGATGGAGAAATCGTCAATGTATATCAAGCTCCACCAGAAGAACGGGATCCCTATTTGCAAATGATTGCTGGCCCACCTGGTCCCAAAGCAGAAAACAAGGGGACCCCCCAGCCAATTCGAGCTGATCAGGAGTCCAGAAGTTGGAGGTGGAATGATGTGCTAAGTATATCCAAACGTCGCTTCTTGTTTCGCGATGTTGCTATTGAAGTCTTTTTTACCGATGGTCGAAGTTATCTCCTGACAGCCAATAAGCCTGCAATCAGAGACGATCTCTTCTCCAAGCTGTCTACCAAAGCTCCACATGCCAGTGGTAGCTCGAGCCTACCAAATCCAGAGGACAGCTGGCGACTTGAGTCCCTTAGAGTCACGGAGGAGGCCCCCGTATCATTTGGTTCAAAGTTTGGAAACATCTTCAACTCTTCTGCTTGGAATCCAGCGATGAGAAGATGGGCAAAGGGAGAAATCTCAAACTTCCACTACTTGATGCTTGTCAATACCATGGCAGGACGAACCTTTAACGATCTTACTCAGTACCCCGTCTTCCCTTGGGTTCTTGCAGATTATACTAGTGAAGAACTGGATTTGGATAATCCTGCCTCGTATCGAGACTTGTCCAAGCCAATGGGTGCACAACACAACTCGCGAGCAGCTGACTTTATCGAAAGATACAAGACTTTTGCCGATATGGGAGATCAAGCACTTCCAGCATTTCATTACGGTACTCATTATTCCTCGGCTATGATTGTCACCTCATACCTCATCCGCCTCCAGCCCTTTGTCAAGTCATTCCTGTTGCTCCAGGGAGGCAATTTCGATCACGCAGATCGTATGTTCTACTCCATCCAAAAGGCTTGGCAATCCGCATCCAAAGACAACATGACCGATGTTCGTGAACTCATCCCTGAATTCTTCTACCTCCCGGAATTCCTCAGCAATCAAAACGAATACAATTTCGGTACCCGCCAAAGTGATGGTGGCTCCGTAGATTCTGTTCAACTCCCTCCCTGGGCAAAGGGTGATCCTAAGATTTTCATCGCTAAACATAGAGAAGCACTAGAAAGTCCCCATGTCAGCAAACATTTACATCAATGGATCGATTTGATTTTTGGATGTAAACAACGCGGCGAAGCAGCTATTGAAAGTGTTAATGTATTCCATCACCTCTCCTACCATGGTGCTACAAATTTGGACGATATCCCCGATGAAGAAGACCGAAAGCGCACCATCAGTATCATCCACAATTTTGGACAAACGCCTTACCAGGTATTTTCTCGTCCTCATCAAGCCAGGGACGAAGTTAGAAATCGTATACGAAGACTGGATACAAGTGCCGACTCGCTCACACGACTACCCTTCCCTCTCATCGAGAGCAACGAACGAGTCGCTTCCCTCATCTACTCCGTAAAGTTGGACAGATTACTCTGCGCCACCTCATTCAGATTGAACCTTCCACCTGCTTACGACAAGTTCCTAGAATGGGGGTTCGCAGATAACTCCGTCCGCTTCTACTTTGCCGACCGTGAAGGACGCAAGCTCGCAGGTCTCTTTGAGAACCTCCATCAAGGACAACTATCCGCTGCCATCTTCGCCTCATCGCAGACTCTCATTACAGCAGGCGAGGATTGCGTCCTCTCTGCTCACCAGGTCCTCACATCCCCAGGTAAACCAGTCGACCTCCAACCCCGCGCCTCCCTCTTCGGACACAAAACTCCAGTTACCGTCCTGGCTGTCTCGAAATCCTTCTCTACCCTCCTTTCAGCTAGTATCGACGGCACCGTTCTGCTTTGGGACCTTAACCGTCTAGAGTTCGTTCGCAAGCTGACGGGCGGCAAGGGCGGACCAGTGGAGTGCGCAGCAATCAACGATGTCACGGGGGATATCCTCCTCTGTCGCGGCCAGATGGTCACCATCTTCACCTTGAACGGGGAGATGGTACTCGAGCAGAATGTCTGCGAGCGTTCAGAGGGGGGACGGGATGACTTCGTTGGGTCCTGTGCGTGGTATGAGGGAATGGGAAATGAGTGGGTGGAGCGGGACTTGGTGTTCACAGGCCAGAAGAGGGGGGTGGTTAATGTGTGGCGGAAGGTCGTTGTATCCACTCCCCTCGCTGATTCTCGCTCTTCTGCTTCTCCCTCCAAAATATCCGTCTCCAATAACACTGTTACTCCGAATCCGGATTCCATTACGCATCCTGCGGCCTGGAAACTCGAACTCGTTAAGAGACTCGAGACGGGTGATGGGAGGAATGGACAAGGCACCGCGATGGGCGGCAAGGGAAATGGTGGGGGCAGGGGGAATGGGGATATGGCGGCGGTTACTTGTATTAGACCGATGGCGCAGTGTTTGTATACTGGGGATGAGGATGGGAGGGTGGTGAGTTTTTTATTTTTCTTTGTTTTTTTCCTTCACCCCAACACCCCCCCCTTTTTTTTTTACTGAGAGAGAGAGAGTGGGTAGTTGGTGGTGTGGTGTTAGGCGATTGGGGAACTTTTGCTAATGGATACTTATAGTATGAATGGGATCTTGTTCAACGGGAACGATGAGGAAGTACGGTGGGAAAAGGGATACGAGATACGAGAGATGATGGATGATGGATTTGGGTGTGTGGATTGGTTGGTTTTCGAGATGCTAGAACGGGGATGGGAGGGTAGATACTGGTTAGGTTGTTCTGATTCAGTTTTCTAGAATGGGAGGATTTGTGTTCTGTCGTGTCGTGCTGTTTTGAGCGTACCTCAGTCCCTGATTGTTGCGTAAAAAGGAAAGAGAAAACAAAACGAAAGGATCTTTATAAAAGTTTGATGATTGATTGATTGATTGAGCGAGCTTTTGTTGGTAGATGGGTGGATGGGTGGTGAAGACCTTTGTTTGTTACTATCTTTCTTTTTTTGCTTGTGATGTTTTTTGCGGCTGGGCGTTTTTGGGTGTATAAGAGTGTTAGGGTTGTGGGTGGTGGAATTTGTGGGGGTTGATGAGGTTACTGTAATGAATTATATAAAATAACATGACATGAAATGAAATGGAATGTATTCTCTTTTTTTTTGTTGGGGGGGGGGGGGGGGGGGGGGGG
>UNPT01000107.1:18746-33264 GCA_900536445.1 Hymenoscyphus occultus
GGGGACGGGGGGGTATGATTTGTTAGTCAGTGAGTGAGGGATTTTTGTGAAGGACTGAAGGTATTGTAATGTTGTTTGATGGGTACTTGGTATTAGGGTTGTGTAGGGGGATTAGTTACTCAGGTTTGGCTATTTAGGGGTGAGGTGATTCACGTTCACGTTCACGTGATAAAAAAGCGATATCCGATATTCTTAAATCTTGCTACAGTAGGTAACACTTGTAGAATCACGAATCCGTCTTTTTAAGTTCAACCCGAAATTTTAATTTCAGTGATGATATGATATGAATAGCAGGGGTTTAGTTTATACTGAATGAGGAAGTGTGGGGGATAATGTATATATTAGTTTTTTTCTTCTTTTCTTTTTGGTTAGGATTGTGTGGGGGGGGTTGGATTGGATGGGATATGCGAAGGGGGGATTATATGGGATGGGATGTACTAAAGGGGTTTGGTACGTTGGCTGGGTAGCTGGGTAAGTAGAATGAGAAGATATGGTCTTGGAGGACTTGAGTGTTTGTTATATATGGAGGAGTAGAAGTTGTGTTGTGCTGGTTGGGGATGATGGTTTAGGTCTTTAGATAAAAGGGATTATTTAATTATATCTCCTCTATCCCTCTGAGAATGATGTTAGGAGATACCAGACACCTGTCGCAGGACGGCCTAGGGTATAAAACCTTCCCTAATACGTATATTTCCTAACACTAACGATAGCCGGTAAACCTTAATTCGTACTCAAGATACACTTCTTTATTTACTTATTTACTTGTTTATAGGTATGGAAGGGGGAGACAGAGGGGGTAGGGGGTAGGGGCGGGGGCAGGGGCGGGTAATACCTAGGATAGTAAAGTAGGAAAGTACTTTAAGGAGGGAGGGATAGGTGGGAACAACCAAGTACTTATAGGTAGTTTACAAAGGTTAACAAAGGAGGAAAGGCCCCACAATATAGATAGATTACTTAAAGAAAGCTCGGGTTAAACTTAAACTCTCTCAAAAGTTAATTAGAGAGGCGATTAATCCTCTATCCTAGTTATATACTAAAAATCCCCTCTTTTTAATACCTGATTAGAACAGTATTAGGAATTTCTATATAGTATCTAAGGATATCTAACACCGAGTTCCTAGAGGGCGCAGTCCTTGTCTCGCCAAGGTTCATGTCCTTGTTTAGCGAGCCCCTGATTTAACTGCGTCGGTTTTTAAATGGAGATTTAGAAGGAATTTACGAATGCAGGATTGAAGTTGGCGTGGTTGTATATAAGGATAAGGGATGATAGAACTTACACAAGTTTCTCTTTGATTATAAAGAAGCTATATGTGGCACTGATATCCCTGAGTGGGACGAGAACCATGGAGGAGATACACCTCAGTACCTTATAGAAGAACAGCTTAAAAAAAGAGCAATCAGCATTCTTAAAACCTCAAGGGTCGTTCTAAACATACTTTGTAGCTAACGACAACACTTTTATAGAACATTGCTTATAATAATGAATGGTCTTGTTCCATATCCATAATTCCACAATCGCACCCTCACAACCAGATAACCCCCCAAAACCTTCAACCAAACCCAACCTCTGAAAAGTCTGTCATCATCACAATCCCTCCCGTCTCCCCCCAAGCTCACCAGAAACAGAAAGTCTACTTTGTCGACTACCAGGCGGAGGATGACCAGGTAGAACCCTCGAATTCCTCCTACCCTCCACCTCAGATTGTGGATCCTCAACCGAATACTCATCTCTGCCCTCGCGCTGAGCAGTCACCGGATCCGGAACAGGCATTTGCATCGGCATTGCATACCCCTCTCCTTGATGGTAAGCCCCTTGATTGTAAGCCTGTGGAGTCATAGGGTGAAGACCCGGCATACCACCAAGACCAGATCCATAGACGCCATACATATCACCCTGTTGCATATCCCCCTGTATCTGACTATGTCTCGCAGATCGGGCAGAAAAGCCTCTTGCCCTCTGGGCCATCGTTGAATTCGGATCCATTTCTCCCATCATCTGGCTGCGACGAGCTGGATGGCCAGAGAAGGCTCTTTGTCGTTGTGCCGCTGTCGCTGCATCGATATCTGCAGGTAGCATCTGACTGTGACGAGGAGAGTGAGCGGATAAAGGTCCTTGTCGTTGAGTTGCTACTCCATCCATGTCATTTTCACCTCGCAACTGACTACGTCTTCCAGATTGAGCGGAGAAGGTTCTTTGTCTATTGGCAGCTGCTGAATGTACATCTCTCGATCCAACCGGCATCTCAGGAACATGCTGTCGCTGCTCCAAATTCCTCGGATCATTATTCATTTGTGGTCTTCCGTAGGGATTCGGCGGCGGTCGTCTCGCTTGTGGGAAAGGGCCTTGACGACGTGGGGTGAATGGCGGTCTAGCAATGGGTTCATCTTCCATTCTTTGGTTTTTGTAATGACAGTACAGAACCATGAAAAGTAAGATTCCGAAAATTAGGAGACCAGAAATGATACCGAGAGCGATGATGGCGCCTTGGAGGGGTGTTGCTTTGGGGCTGCCATGGACTGGATTTGGAATTGGGGTTGTTGTTGTTCGCTCGATGGCGGCTTTTTTGTTGAGTACAAGTGTTACTGGCATATCGAGATGGTGCGATGTGGTGGATCGAGGGACAGCACGAGGTATCCACGCTTTTTTCTCTCGGTAGGTGCTGTTGTGTGATTCTGAAACTCCCATTTCATGTATGGATGACCTCGCTGATGTGTTAGTTTTATCGTCTCTTCGCCAAAAAGAAAGAGAAGATTATGCGTCGACAATGGAGAGGTCTCCGCGTTTCCACTTGGTGCGATATCACTCTCTAGTGCGACGAAGACATGGTAGGCAGATATTGCAAACATTGAAAGTGGATTCGAGGTTTGTACGAAGCACATGATATTGGTAACAATGAGGTTGCTTTCTAGAAGTAAAGATGTTCGGCCTTTTGAATCGCAAGGTACTCGGCAGTTCAGTTTGTCGTAAAGATTTCCAGTACTGTAACTATGCGTTAGCGACTTTTCGAAACCACAACCCCTTTGTCGGACAGGTAATCTTATACAGCACTGAATTACGGCCATTTGATATTTATTGAGTCGATCTTCGGGCTGTACTTCCAAGTTCGATGCTCGGTATCCGATTCCAAGTGTCAACCTGCGGACAGCCGTTGTCGAAGTCATCCACGTCTCACAACAATGCATTATGTACTGTACTGTAATTGGATTGGCCAGAAAACATCAATTCTGTTTGCTTGCTGCTAGCCTCATATTAGCTACTAATGAAGATAAACCCGCAACTCTATGAACAATACAATTAAACTCCAGCTCAGCCAACCAGTGTCTCCCACGAAGCTATACCGAATCTGGTCGGTTTCTCCAGAGGGCGAGGCATCGAAATAATGTGTTCAAGTGAATTTCTCCCTGTGCTTTTTCCATCATCCACCCAGAATTTGTATTGTTCCTCTCTTTTCTGGTTACTCTCGATGGACTCAAGTCCCCTTGGGTGACGAGGTTTCCTCGGGGTTAGTTCATTTGGTGCCCGTATGGTTAGCTGCTGATTAGGGTCAAGTCTGCTATAAGTTCCCCCATCATCCGAAACTGCACCATCAAGTCCAAAGCTCATGTAATTTCGTTCTCGATCATATTGACGTCTTGGTCTCCTGCGTTGGAATGGCTCGTCTTCGGGCTGTGATCTATGTCTCTGGGTTCGAGATTCTATTGCCAGATAGGCATGTAATCTTGCGGAATCAGCTGACGATGATCGTCTATTATGACTCTCGGGATACCGACCACTCGTTGTATTCCATCTCCGTGCTCGCCGCTCCAAACTTGGATCTCGTCTTTGCTCTTCTTGCTCAAAATTGTCATCGTACAGATCTGGACCGATGCTAAAAATTATGAGTACTTGTAATTATCTGAGACAGTCAGAAGTCTTACCCTTGAGTTGGAACTTTGTTCACCCGATTCTTGTTCTTCCCCTTTCCTTTACCTTTGTGATATTGTGTCCAACCACCATCCGGTTCTGCGAGTATATTGATAGCTCTGAGCGCAAGTGGTAAAAGGGCCAGCCACTTCGCATTTTTCCTAAAGGTGCTTCTCTTCGGCTTCTCGTGTTCTTCTTTTCTCCGACTATGGCTGAGGATGCGAAATTAGTATGACGAATATATATAAACAAAAGAAATAACAAAAGAAAGGAACTCCAACAACCCCAGTATTACCTCAAAGATCGATGTCGGTCTTCGACATCATTTCGTTCTCGTCTTCTCCTTTCTCTATCTTCTCGCGCAACGTATTCCTCTCCTGTGCTTCGTCGACGCCTCTGTCTTCGTCGTTGTGGTGGGGGGTTTTCTTCTTCTATTTCGACTGTGATGATATTGTCTGCATTCGGACTAGCACGACGCTCCCGACGCTCAGGAGGATAAGGGGATCTTTCTCGTGGTCTCGTAACCTCACGGCCTTCGAGCCTTGGCGATGGCGCTCCAAAATCTCGTACGCGAGGAGCATAAAATGGGTCTCGGGAAGGTGTGATAAGTGGTGATGCTGAGGTAGGGCGTACAGTCCTAGTAGATTTTGGCATTGATCGTGGTGTTGAAGCAGCGTATCCAATATCAGTATGATTTGGCATAGCTGCAGTTGCTGGACGGATTCGGGTCGATGCTGCACGAGCAGGTCTCGGTGATACAGAAAGGGATCTGGTCGTTGCTGTATAGTTTCCACTACGTGGTCGATAAGACTCAATCGTTTCTCTGTTTACATAAGTTCCAGGAGGTAAACGAGGGTCTACTTCTTCCCTAGGTCGTCCATCTCGTGAGTGTCTCGTGTAATGTCCTGAGGTTCTATGATGCGACCTTGATCGTGGCTTAACAACCTCCACAGAATCAGAGGCTGTGGACTGATCAGGCGAAGGTGATCTCGCCCTGTGTTTTCTTCTTCGTCGTCGTCTTCTTCCCCTTCCTTCTCCCCTCTCCACATCCTCCACAATGAACTGCCCCCTCTCCGTTCCATCCATTCCCAAAGGACCCTTCTTCCTCGTCCCAACTTTTCCCTCCCCTCCCCTCCTAGGCTTTCGAACTTTGAGAAGACACCAAATAATGACTCCCAACACCACCAACCCTGAGAATACAGCCAGAAATATCACCCCCGCCTGAGTTGCGCTACTCCAGCACTTGAACTCCACACAACTTCCACTTTCCCCAATCACTCTCCCCGTATTCTGCGGATCCTGATGGTTTAACGTAGCACTCGTCAAACCCTGACCATCAGTCCCAAGGATAACACCAACTATATCCGTAACAACCAACACAGCTTCCGTCCTGGGACCCTCTAAATCCGTAACCGTAGTAACCTCCGACGACCCAGTAATCGCAGGCCAAGGATAAAAAAGACTTGTTCCCCCAGGTCCATCAACGCTCACAGTCGTAGTAAGTGTTGTAGTTCTAGTAGCCCCGAAGGTAGTCACAGACGCTTGCGGTTGAACTTGACGTGCAACCGGATGTTGAGACGGAAATTTCCCATCCCCCATTTTCCCCATCTTTCGAAATTTTCTATTTCAGTCTGTGGCTGTGGCTTCAATGGATACGTGGCAGGGGACTGGGATGATGCGAAACGCGGACTTGCGATGCTCGGACGGGTCTTGACGGGTATGCGAGATATCTGTGGCTTTCCCCGATACTCGGGTTGTGTGTTGCAGGGAAAGACGTTGCGTTGATGAAACGGAAACTGGATTCTTGATAATGGGATGAAGCGAGACGAGACGAGGCTGGCGGGCTGTGTTTACAAGTATATACGGAGTAAACAACTAGCCTCGCGGAACGAGATTCACCTTCACCTTTGGCTTGTTCTCAACACAGGAAGGCACGCGCAGTTTGATGGTCACAGAACAGGGTTTGCGAGTGTTGCTACGGTTTGGTTCCAACCGTCTGACAATCCTAGCACGAGAGTCACTATCGAGTTCTCTCCAAGTAGCTTTGCAAGGTATGGGATAAAAATACTCTCGCGATTTTAGTAAACCAGATCGACCCGCTTGGACTGTTTCCAAATTAATGTATGCCACGACTTTCTCGGTGATGGTGGAATAACCTGTGGGTGTCACAGGAGGCCCTCAATTGCCGTCCTTGTTCTAAAGCCTCAAGAAAGGTTCTGCTATCTCAATAGCTCAGAACACTCAAAATAATTGAGTCAGCTTTGAGAGAAAGTGAAAGTGATCAGTCCAAAAATACATGTCAGTTGTTTGCCTCAACCCAGCATAGGAGAACAATGTAAAATTAGAGAGAATCTGGACCAGCAAAACGACTTGAGTCACGTCAAATACAACATTAAATTTTTCATGGCATGGGCGAAGGCACAGTAACGTGGAACTTTCATCCAAACTTGTGAAGACGGGAAGAGACGAGATCTTATTGGGTATATCCTTGGTTGCGGGTACAAATCATGATATCAACCCCTTTTCTCCATCAGTTCAGCTTCTAGAAGAAATATGCGGAACCATATCCACCCTGAGCTTAATTTGATATCCGCCGGAGGCTTATGTACAAGCAGGAGAAACCATCCATGACCACCACCATTTTTGTTCGCATCTCGCAATCTGCGTACACATGAAAGGAAAGAATTGTAGAACCAAGGAAAAACAATGTGCAGAGCGCGTCGCCACGTGGTCGGAATTAGGTCGCGTCGTTCAATTGGGAAGATCGAAGGAAAATTTGACCAGAAGAGTGCAAGAAGAGACACCGTGTATCAACCTGTTGTGGTGCCATCCCCTCCAGTGCTCGCAGTTGACTCGGCGTCTGCCGCAGCTGTAGCATCGCGCCTTGAACTCGTGTCAGAAATATTAGTCCAGTAGAGGAAAGAGAGATCGTACATTCGGTTCGCCTACGTGGAGGTCAGCAGTGATTCAAAAAAGCCATGAGAAATACAAACATAAGTGCCAAACCACCACAAGCCGGCAAACAGCAGACCAATAGTGCCGAAGATCGAAATGATCACGATAACCGCGATGATCGTAGTCTGATGAGCGGCCATCTTGAGATATGAGTGGAGTAGTAGACGTGCAGATTGTACGAGTTGGGAGTAGTTGGGGCGGCAGGAAAGTAGCTGTGTTGACGCGTTAGAAGAAGTGTCGGCCTGAGATCAACAAAACATCCCGAGGGGTTGGGTGAATGAATCAGGAGCCTTGAACTTGACAAACCCAAATATTTAACGAGATTTGTAAGACTGATGTGGTTGTTCCAGAAGACTCGAATAATCATTTCAATTCTTCCAAAAGACTCGAATAAACAAATATATTGTCTTCTCCTTATTTTATACGTGATGACACGATCGTTGAGAATAAAACATACCTTTAAAGGCAGTCACAAAGACCTGCCGTACCTCCCCGTGACAGCACCTGCAGTAGATTTTGTCAAGCGCGTCAATGTTCCTCGTGTATGCTTGCGCGGCTAGGTTATTTTATGGGGTGGTGGTTTTGTCGCGCTATGGTTGGAGTAGACGTTAGGACCACGAAGATAGACATGTTCGCCTAGAAGACGCCCGAATGGCCACGGCATCAATTCATCCAGTTTGTTTGTGGCAATGGCTTCTGGTCCGAGAAGTTGATAAAATATCTCGGGGTGGAGAGAGCTCTTGTCAGCCTGTTTGACAAACTCTAGGATAGCAGACGTCATGTTTGTACGTTGTTCTTGGGTAATATGGCCTTCATGACGATGCTCGTTGCAGGCGGTCAGGACAATGTTGGCGGATGTGATGATTGAGGTGCAGATTGAATAGACTTCGTACTTGAACGTCCATCCGTGAGGTCCATCCCCTTCCAGCAAGAGCTGTTCTGTCATAAGCTCAAAGCCGCTAGTAGCAAATTTGAAAAGCCTTCCAATTATGACCTGGTCAGAGTTTACAGGAAGTGCGCGCCACTGGTCAAACCAGCGACGACATTCCCTAACAGGATCCACCCACAGATTTTGGCGCTCTTCGACGAACAGGGAATTGTCAGGCATCATTGCTTTTCTGAAATGGCCCGCAAGATCAAACTCAAGGCTGGCTTGTTGAGGCAAGACCAAAAGACCCCGCCCAGTAACATGCTCAAGAATATTATACGCGAATGTCGAAGATTTGCTAAAATGCTTACCGATATACTGCAAGAGTATATCGGCAGCGGCGAGAGGTGTGATATTCTGTTCCGTTAACTCTCCCACAGCAGATGCGGCCAGAGATCTTACACCATCATCGTCATCGTTCAGCGCCTTGTAAACTACAATTAAGACTGGGAGCAGTGTTTCGTCGCCATCAATGAGACTATGATAAACATCCCACTTGACAACATTATGCAGAGCGACAGTCCACGCGTACCGGGTGTCTATAGCCTATTTACGATGAGTATGGTTTCATACGTGTCAAGAATGATGTCTTACATTATTTTGGGAAAGATTGGAATCTGCTGCATTGGCGAAGGCCATGAGAGACTTTTCTTGTCCAGGGAGTCCACCTGAGAGAACCCGAGCGCCCAACAGATGCCCCTTAAGTACGCTATATTGATTGACAAGATCAGGTACCCAATAAATATGCGTGGCGATATTTGAGAGTAGTGTGAGATATCCGGTTACCTCCTTGAGATACTCACAGGCTCTTGGATCCTCTCTTAGAGTTTCACGACTGAAAGTCGTAGAGGAGCGGCCGTCGAGGAGATCGTTGATGTTTCTCAGCGCTCTCGCCTGCACAGCTGCTGAATTGGCGGCGCTGTAGTACCAGCCGCCATTGTTGTCGTCCCAATGAAGCACGGCCTTATAAATACTCAATAGATCAAGCCAATCTCGTTCGTAGTTGACGGCCCAGATGGAGGAGGTGACATCAAGAGCGGTTAGCGCCGAAGCTTCACTACTCTGGTAGGAATGTGCCATGACTCTCTTGAGCTCATGGATATTTCCACGGAGATATGCGAGATAAACACCGCGGATTGCGATAGCAGGATCGCTGTAGTCAGGCGTGGAATCAAGATCTTCGTCGAGTCCCTGCAGGTCTGATGTGATCCACGGCTTTCCGTCCTGGTCTCTTCCCTTGTTCATACGAGTTCTCAAAATTAGGAGTTGTAAGATCAAGTTTCCAGCCTCCAACTCTTTTTGGCGGACTGAGGGGCACCCGGACTTGGGGAGTTGGTGGTAATATTTACGGAAAATCGTGTTGGCCTGCTTGACATAATCTGCAGAAGGTTAGCCTGAGGGATATATCGAAGTAGCAAGGGGCTTACCATAATTTTCATCTAGAGTGAACATGGCGGTCGACTCTAACTCCCTTCTCAAAACTAGCTCAATCGCCAAGAGAACACCATGTTCTCTGTTGTTTGAAATATCTGTCGATCGGTTTCTTCTCGCAGACAGCTCTTGTATCGCGAGTTGCCAATCGGCACGGGGAGTAAGAGCAACGAATGCTTTAGCCGAGATTTCTCGGACATGCCATTCGTTACTTTGCATATGTGTGAGAATTAGTTGTTTGAACCGATGAAGATGCTCCCGAGGAACCCCCCCTCGTCGGATCACATCTAGTACAGGAAACAGCCCCTGTGTGGCCTGTTTATCAACTCGTTGAGGACCGGTCCAGAAAACATGTAAACCGCCCAGCAGTACCTCCAGGAGACCCGGATACTTTGCAAACGATACTTTGGCATCCTCTCCTTGCCATCCTCGCGCTGCTTCGAACTTATTCTCAGCACCTAGTATATGATTGGCGAGTGCTTGGAAAAGGAGCAGGCCGCAATTTCTAAGCGGATATCTGATGATTGGAACATGTTAGTATGAAGACGTGACACAGAATGTTGGCGCAAGTGGTACGTACGCTGTCGAAGTGAAGTTCTCGGCCGCTAATTTGAAGCAGTCGACAATGACATGGGGTTCGAGGCGCGAGTTGCAAGAAGGGTCTTTAAATGCCTCACGGATAGAGTTTAATAGATGGACGCGGGACGCTTCTGTTGTAGCGTCATCTCTCGACTTGCCCACCAGCTGCCGAAGATGGGAGTTGAGATCCAGCACGCTCATGATCGATGTCATTAGAGCCGGAAGACCAGCTGAGCGACGGGTGCTTGAGGATTGGGTATCGATGGCTTGGAGCGCCCGCTATTGCTATGAGAAGCTGTCAAATCGTGGAGTCAAGGGAACATACCTGCCACCAACCGTCCATCAATTGGTCAAGAGGCGAGAGCTGGGGCTGGACTTGCAAAGCTAGAGTGGGTAAGGAAGCGTCTGTCGCAATACTGGCGTACCTTTGTAAAACTTTGCTGTGGGAAAGCTTGCAGCAGGCGTCGAAGGTATTAGCGACAGTCGAGAATGCTCCGCGGTGCCGCAAGCAAGATAATTGTGTGAAGGACAGATTCGCAATTGCGTTGAATGTTTCGTAGATGGTTGCAGAAAATGCTTCTGGCCAATGTTGCTTGAGATTAGAAGAGAGGATATTTAGGAGAAGACTTGATTAGAAATTAGTGCCTGAAAAACAAACAGGGTTGGAGGTGGTGGAGGCTGCGGCTTTGGACAATAGAGTACCCGGCCTATCTTCTATTCATGTGACCTGGTACTACAACCACAGCAGCGGTTCTCCCCCAATAAGAAAAGATGAATACAACCTACCTTGACCCATGAACAGCACGAAAGCTGTAGCTCAATACGTCCTTTGTGTCGATCATTTCTACATCTTCGATGCCATCAGGAAGATTGCCTTCTGGGGAGTCGTTGCACAAGACCTCTTTTACAGCTTCCCAGATGCGAGAAGATATTGATACCATCTGGAGCTGAAGGTTGGCCCATCTTTCCCACTGAGCTGACTGATCTACTGCTGACGCCTGGTAATCCAGTGAAAGATCCGCGATATTGGAAACAAGGCTATTAATCAATTAGCGAATTTCGAGTATAAGATACGTCCATTAGACCGACCTCAGCGCTGCAAAATCCCCATGAGTCGGGGCTTCCAATACCGCAAGTGCAAGGTCCTTTTCAGCAATGGAGACTTTTTCATCTACTCGTTTGACCAACCCATCGATCAATTGCAATCGTGCGTCAAACGAACTTTGCAGATCGTACAAGATTTTATACGATCGAGCTACCCCATCGGCATAGTCAGCGCGACCAGTTCTTTTCGACGCTTCCTCTGCCTTCGAGATGAAATCCGTGAGAAGAGTTAATGGCTGATCACAAACCGACGGTACCCACTTGGTGTCTTGCATTATCTTGACGGTAGGAAAACTTCCTCCATTGGAGAGATCTTGCAGGGACTTCTTGTCGTCTTGAGGCCCGACCTTCATGAAGTTTATGCGATCGGAAAGCCTCAAGATATCGGCCGCAGTACTTCGAACATCCTCAAAAGGGTCCATCAAGAGATCTAGCAAGAGTCTCATTGAGCGTGCATTGAAGAATTGCAGGGAGAATGGCCATGTTGTAGAATTCGCAGGCACTGGAATGGAGGATAGTGCGGATCCAGGACCCTGCAACCGTGAGTGCAAAAGTATATGAATGGCTCTCAACGCCATGATATGCCTCTGATAGGAGGAAGTTGGGATCAGCTCCCCTAATAAGAAGTTCACATACCACTCAAGAAACTTCTGGTGTTTTGAAAAAAGTTCTTGAGTTGCATGGAGAACTGTTTTCTCTTTTGCGAGCAAAGCCGAGTTTAGCGGATCCCCATGGCTTATCTTGAAGGAATACTGCTCAATTTCCCTAGCAAGCAGAGCAGTTGCTCCTCTCAACCTCTCAATCAAGTGTTTGGTGTTGCTCAAAACTTCATTTCGAAACTTGGCATCTGTGTCTGCATAAAGTAAACCCATGTTGGGCCGCAAGATGTCAAGAACGTCAGGACTGAATGGGCGGGTTGAAGAAAATGAAGAAGTGAGTACAGAAAACGCAAGCGATCGAATTGTGTCAGAAGCGTTGGCCAAAAGAGAACCGATTGCTTCCTCGTCCAGGATAATCGATTCGCCCAGTTTTTTGGATTTAGTTTCTTCAGGGCGGATGCTACCTAATTCACAGGTCAGTCCAGAGGTCTTAAATGGCGGAAGCATTCCCTACTTGGCTCTTGGATCAAACCGGCTTTCTTTCCAGCGTCTATGGCCGCCAACTGCACAAGAGCATGAGAATCAATGTCCCTGCTATGTATAGTTGAAATTGGTTTTTTTTGGTTAAGATCTTGAAGGAAAGCTAGAGACCCTTGTCTGTCGAGCTTGAATAGCGGGGAGAAAAGGTAGTTCTTCACATTCTCCAGTGCGTGAGGATTCTTTGCGAGGCCATCTCGTATCCAGCGTTGCCACAGGTTACTGTGGTCCAATGAAGGGCTCAAGTTGGCCCCAGAATTGGTTCTCAGGGTTTTGAGCAGCGTGACAAGAAACTTTCCTGCAGCTGCAGAAACATCTGCTGGACCTAGCCAGTAGAAAACAACTGAGACAAAAGAATCCCACGACTGAATGATAAGCTCTGAATCCTTCTCAATGGGATATGTTGCATCATTCCGCGACTCGTAAAGTTCATATGCGCTGAACAACTCTTCAGGCAAGACCGTGCTTTTTCCCAATAAGCATTCCAACGACTTGAAGGAAGGTTTGACCAATGGGTGAGCGGCCTCGCGAGTGATGAGGGGGAAGGTCTGTTGAAAAATGACAGCTTTTACACACGAAGATATTTCGGTGTTGGGATTTTGAGCAAGTAGCGAGGATATCAGCTCCAAGACCTGTCTCATTGAACGCGCCTGGCTTTTTTCATTCCATTCAACATAGAAGTTGAAAAGGCCAAGCGAGGTCTCTTTTGAGAAAGCAACATCTTGAATGCTCCTGGACGAGGACTTCGTACACTGCTCAACAAAGTAGCAGAGCTTGAGACATGCTTTTCCTGAGGCATGCCGTGGCTGAGAGGCTTGCTGAAGCAACTCTTGAATTTTCTTTTCTGCAAGGCTGTTTCATACGCATTAGACCTGGCTCAACACTGAGAAGACATGTGAATGTGTGCTTACATAATCTGTGTGGAAGTAGACTGTTTCTCAAGCCATTTGACCAAGAGACGTTCATCAGATGGGGCCTGAGATTCAATCTGGGTGGTGGCCTTGGAAGCTGGGTCAGCGTCAGTTGTTGCGTCAGTTGTCGCAACGTTTGCCATTATTGCAAGTGCAAGGTCAGCGCAAGCAAGGTCTCCTAGAGATCGAATTGCAGGCCATCCGATCTGGACATGTAGGCAACAAGATCACCTGTCTGTTGGTGGTTGACAGCGCAGAAGGTTGTCGTTCTCGTGCGGGTGTCACAGCTGTTTTTGAGGAAGGGAAGAGGAGGCTGCGTCGTTCCCCTGGTGGTTTAAAAGTTGAGGTGGGGTGTGTCCAATCGGCTGATCTACGGATCGGAACAAACATAACCCGATCGGATAATGCCTGCTGCCAAAGAAGGCTGATTGATGGTGGTGGTGGTGCTCTAGAAAGTTTTTAGCTTTCGCATCATCATTGACGACAGCCACAGCCACGGCCACGTTAATCTTCAACACCAATCCCCTCTCTACCAAAACACACTACCTACCTCTACCTCCACTTCCACCTCCACCTCCCATCATGTCAATTTGGGACAAGCTTACTGGGCGCAAGTCGTCCTCCACCACATCGTCATCCACCACCTCTCCAACATCAAATTCAACCCAAGACTCCTTCCAACCCGCTGCTCCTGCTCCTTTCGATCCCCAAGAGGCCCAAGATGTTTCTTCCTTTCTCACAGGTCCTGCCTTCGCAGACCCATCTCAATTACATCCCCTTGCTGGTCTGAATCAACAAACCCTGGATTATTTGTCTTTGGAGGACTCGGCGCTTTCGGATCTTCCTGGTTCGCAATCAGCTTTGCCATCGCGGGGATGGTCAGACGATCTCTGCTACGGTACTGGAGTAACATATGTCACTGCGCTGGGACTGGGGGGTGCCTGGGGACTGCAAGAGGGTTTGAGGAGATCAACCAACCAACCCCCAAAATTGCGACTGAACTCGGTACTCAACGCAGTTACGAGGCGAGGACCTTTTTTGGGAAATTCGGCAGGTGTTATCGCAATGGTTTATAATGGTATCAACTCCTTCATTGGACACACGCGCGGAAAACACGATTCGGTGAACAGTATCGTGGCAGGTGCTTTAAGTGGAATGCTCTTCAAGAGCACCCGGGGCGTTCGACCTATGATGATTTCTGGAGGAATTGTGGCATCAGTTGCTGGCGCATGGGCCGTAAGTAATTGCTCGCTTCATCAACGGTATATTGGCTAAAATTCATGATACAGGTTATGAGAAAGGCAATCTTCTAAGAACTTATGACTGGATGCTTCTCTTACACCAAAACAAGCGACCGCTCTCCCTTTCTTTCATAGCTCTTCCGCACATTTCCTCAACCTCGGAGCCTTTTAAGCTCACTCTTGTATTAAAACTTTAATTTGTCTTGTTGGTGTTAGATCCATTTAATGGGAATTGGGATGCATAAGCGACAAATGATCTCTCCTCTGCCTACGGGCATATTTGTGTACATATAGATGAAATGGGCGGATGTATGAAAGGCGTGACTGGA